>JALIZH010019442.1:0-23098 GCA_030522465.1 Rhipicephalus appendiculatus | reverse complement strand
ACAAAGTTGTAACCCCAATTAATATTCAATCTAGTGGGTTATGTACTCATATAACTAATAAACCTTAGCGGACCTTAGCGAGTCGCAGCGCCGCCATGCGGTGACTGTGGGAAGGCATGAGCGCGATGGCCACGCCAAAGCGCCCGCTCAGCACACTAGCCAGTATATTCTAGGCACTATAGCCGCTATAGCGCGAGAACGCATTTCGGAAGGGGACATCGCCGGACGTCCGTGCGCGTGTGTTGTTCGCGGCGTTTTTGAGCGTGTGTGGTGAGTTCACATCTACGAAGCCATAAACGCACCATGTCAAGAAGGATGTGGCTAGTGAAGGCAGAGAAAACGTCGACAGCAGCTCGCAGGCGAATGCCTTGAAACTAGCAGCTCGGACCACGACGACGACGATCGCCAGATTTATGTTCTGAGCTAAGAAGGCTGTTGCTACGTCCAGATATGTCGGAAATGGCCACTTAACTGATCGGCGCCATTTGCCGATGCAGCGCAGGAATGTTTACCCGGCTGCTTCCCGCGCTGGCTGCACGGTGGCGCTAGAGGTGCGCTGCTCCGAAATCGCCGATGTATTCGGTTGGTACGCTGCCTCTCGCGCTCTGATTGCGAGCTGCCTCGGCATCTGGCGACTCTCAGCCAGAGGGCTGGAGCGACCAACCGAATACGCCATAAATGTCGTACAGAGTCCGTACCTAGAGAGAGGATCTCTAGGGATTTTTCGATCTGACTTGCGATGGTGGTGCCGTCGGTGCCGTCACTTCGTAGCGAGGTTTTTGGAACGCTGCTTCGCCGGCCGGTGTGGCCCGATATCGCCGTTATTTTCTCGAGCTAGCGCCCTGCTGGAGCGATTTTCAGCGTTCGTCTCTTGTCTCTGCTTCGACGACGATGGACGATGACCGCGAGTCCTGCAGCTTTCGTTTCGGCAGCGTAGTACGCGATCCGGTGTCCCGTAGCGACTTCGTCGTGACTGCCTCAGAGAACATATATGACTGCTTTGCTTGATCGGTGTGGCTAGGGTTTCGTCCAGGCGTAACTGTTGCCACCGCTGTCGTTACGTCCAGACGTTACTAGCGCCTTTCCTTACCTGCCGTCACTATAGGCTACTGCTCACTGTAAGGCGAGTTTTACTAGCGCCTTTCCTTACCTGCCGTCACTATATATAGGCTACTGCTCACTATAAGGCCAGTTTTACTAGCGCCTTTCCTTACATGCCGTCAGTATAGGCTACTGCTCACTATAAGGCCAGTTTTACTAGCGCCTTTCCTTACCTGCCGTCACTATAGGCTACTGCTCACTATAAGGCCAGTCAAATATTTTGCCAGCGTTTGCTCAAGTGGCTTGTGTCATTACAGCGAAAGAGTGGCAGCGACGTGGGTTGGGGCGCCCGCCGCTGTCACGAAGGCGATTTCCTTAAAGAAAAAAAATATATTAGCGGCGCCCGTGGAGCATTAATGCTATACATTAGAACAGTACTTCAAAAAAAGAAAAGAAAAAGTTAAAAAAAGATTCCGTCGAGATTTGAACCACCGACCTCTCTGCTCCGAGCACGGCACGTTAGCTCGCTGCGCCACTGGAGCTGATCAGTTAGGCAGGCGGAATGCCCACGCACACCGGCTGGCGAAGCGGCGTCGTTCCAAAAAGCTCCGCTACGAAGTGACGGCACCACCATCGCAAGTCCCTAGATCGAAAAATCCCTAGAGATTCTCTCTAGGTACGGACTCTGTACGACATTTAGACGCTCGCATATGCCCGGAAAACGACGCCATTATCGGGCGTAGAAACACCGCCGCACGTGCGCGCTGTACGTGAGCGCAGGCTTCTTATAGCTTTTTGCAGTTTGAAAGACGTCATCGGCTGCAGCCAGATGCCAACTTGTTGCGCTATTGGATGCTCGAACAGCATTGCCAAGGGTGACAAGCTTTTTGCTGTTCCTCGTGGAAAGGAAAACGTCAAACGGCGAGCGATATGGCTACATCGTATCGGGAGAAAGAACTTCGATTGCCAGGACGGGAGGCTATAGGCTAAGGCTCGATACTGATGCCTAAGTTAGACAAAAAAAAAAAAAAGCGGTGTGACATTATCGGCCACGCTTTCTCGCACACAATATTTACAGCGAAATCCTTAGTGTTCGCAATTTACTAATTGTTTCGCGAAAATTTTGCTGCAACATTTGAGAAAAATATTTTTGCAAGATCTCTGTTTTCTCGCTCAGCCCGTAGATTTTACAAAATTTATTTGCCAAAAGTCGTTGAAAACTTACTCTGAGAAAGTCGGAGCTATTTTTTTTTAGCGCTCATAAATAGAGGGTGGTGATGAGATGTGTACGATAAAGAAAGAGACATGGCAAGTAAGTAGCATCGATTGATGAGCGTAATTTACTTAGCAAATGCTGCAAAGCTGCCCGTACGCAAAGTATAATTTTAAACGCATGTTTGTTCTCTAACCCTCTAATTTTTTCTCCTGAACTATATGTTTATTTGAAGCGGGTGTAAGTTTTTATTCATTGTGTCAGTTTGTACATTTTTTAAAATTTATCCCCATTTCTCAGTGTTTCTGATTCAGTGTCACTGATATTCTGTGTTCAATAATAATTATTATAAGACAGTTGCTGCATGTTTCCCTTTGATGCGCTTTATTATTTTGTTGTGGTTTTGACCAAACTTTTTAAGTACACATTTGACTTGTAAATAAATAGGCACCTATCCAGTGCAAGGGCACCATCCTGTTTTCGTCGCCGTTCACATTTTTGTTTCCGCAAGAAGCAAAATGGTTTGCAGCGCACTTCGGCCGTATTTCGTTAGGCAAATTGCGGAGGGTGCATTGGAGGATGTCTGTATATTTCAGAAACACTTCACGGACGATCAGTTCGAGCCAGTCATCCTTGCGAGAAATGGCTGCAAGAAGCTAAAGCCTAATGCGCTGGGGATATTTAGCAAATAAGTGCCTCCGCCGTGTTGTGTGTTCATAATTTGATGTAGCGTCTGATTTTCCAAAATGCGTCTTGTGAACAAACACCACGGTATCCGAAAAGAAAAACGGCAGCTGTAAAGACTTCCTAGGATTGCGTTTAACATGTTCTGCCTCTTGTTCACCTGGTGCGAGCGACGCATCCTACATTTATGAAGTCAAATACGATGCACAAATGCTATGTTTTCACGTTGTCAAAACAGGTCCCAAGTCCAGAAAGCTGTTCGCGCGTAAGGTGCCGCAATGGGATTTCTTATATATGCCGGCACCAGTGTGCGATTTGTTGCTTACAAAACGCGAAATGATAGCTAATGTACTGACCAACCACAAACTATTTTTACTACACATCTCACGTACGAACAGCTGTGTGAATCTGCGCCCAGAATTGTCGCAAGTACAAGCAAGCGCTTCGACGCACCGCATGCGGGCCGGGCGCGTCTTCGAGTCTCGCCCAATAATGGCGGCCGGGGAGTGACGGGCGAGGAGGAAACGGCGCTGAGGAGGAGGAGTTTGCGCTACCTTTGAAAAATAGAGGGACCTTAGGTCAATGGTATTACAGTCATCTTGGCTTTCTTCAGCATGCTACCTGCTACAGCGAACAACCCACGTCTGAAAGACGTAAGTTGTTCGCTGTAGGGTGTCCAGCAGGGTGTGCAGCAAATTGCATAAATCAAATTCCCTGACTTTTCCAGGTTTTTACTGACCATTATAGCTAAAAGTGCCTGACCGATGCAATAGGTGCCATTCTGTAGAAATTGGCCATGAATCCGATAAAAGAAGTGCAGAGAACACAGAAGATATTTATTGCAATTGCCCTTATTCTCTAATTGCATTGTTATCATGCTTTGAAAGTGCTGATTTCTTCTTGAAAGATAAAAGCCTTACGTTGCGCTTAAATAACAACCCTTTGTAGCTCATTAATCAACGATGATTGCTTCTTTTTCTCGAGTTTTTATGTTTCCTGTCTCTCCATCTTTTTTGTTGCCAGCTGCTATTTGTAAACACTGTCGACCAGTAGGTAATTTCCAATCTTCTTACGGCACCTGTCGCCAAGACAGAATCGTGCACCACTTTATGTGCTATAAGCGATTTCCCCAGCAAATTATCAAAAAGACACTCCTTGTTGGCGGAAAAGCTCCATTAAGACCGCAATGTTGCCGTGAGAATGAGACAAGCTCAACGTCGAACTGCAGCTCCTTGTGATGACGACGTAATAGCTCTGTTTAAAAAAAGCGCGAAAAAACCACAACAGACACGAACGAAGAAGACAGGACGACGCGCTACTAGCAACTGAAATTTTAATCAAAAGCGTAGAAAGATATACCTACACATTACAAAAAACAAGATAAAGAAACAAACCACCGCAGAATGAATATGCATAAAAAAAGAAAAACACCAGGCACGTTTTTGTCACCAGCTTAGGTTATATCGAGGTATTCTACCTCTCGGCTTGATAGCGCTACGGACGGACAGCTTATACAGGAAACACCCGCTTTATTTTTAATTATTATTTTATTTATTGATACCTCAAGGGTCCCCAGAAGGACATTACATGAGGGGTGGATATCAAAATAGACACAAAACAGTAAAAAAGAGAAAATATAAAACGCAAAAAGACAGCAATGATAAAAAAATGCCCCCCACCTCCCCGAAGGGAATCGTGAGGAAATGCGAATGCATTTCGCGCGCGCTTCACTCCATTTATATATGGTGGTTGTGGTTCGAAGAAGGAAAAAGGCGCTTAATTTCTGCAGCCCGGTCGGGAGCACGGCGCAGCGCCTGTTTTTTTTTCTTTTTTTTATTTTTTTAAAATTTATTTTTCAATTTTTTTTTATTTTTTTTGTTAATTTTTTTTTCATATATAGCTCCGCCGAGCTCCCGCGATGCGAGCGCCCTCACGCACTTGAAATGCATTCGCATTTAAAACTGGGGGATGCGTAAAGCACGCAGCGATGGAGCGGTGTTTCCTACTGGAACATGCCAATCGCTGCTAATGTGCAATGAGAGACAGAAGACTCCGACTGGACACAGAGACTCGCAGTCCGCTTTTAGTTAACGCGCACGCTGCGAATTTTTATTGTTCAACAACGCACAGGAGAAATCTCCCACCGGCACCACCTTGGAGGTCAAGATCAATTGCCATATATACGGGGTGGCCAGTGAACGGTTGTGCAGCGCGAGCAGTCGGTTTTTTCAACCAAGAAACTCGCCTAGCAGGCGCTGCCTGTGTCGGCGTCGCGAGGCGAGAGAGGGGGGTAGCGTAGGAGAGGATAGAGAGGGGGGCGCTCATGCGCAGTGGGAGTGTGGACGCTGCGGGCAGAGATGCCTAGAGAAGAGAGGGGGGAGCGTAGGAGAGGAGAGAGAGGTGGGACGTGCATGCGCAATGGGAGTGTGGACGCCGCGGGCAGGGACGCCTAGAGGAGAGAGGGGGGGAGCGTAGCAGGGGAGGAGGGGAGGCGCATGCGCAGTGAGGGTGTGGTTGCCGCGGGGAGGGATGCCTAGAGGAGAGAGAGAGGGAGAGAGGAGGTTTTTTTATTTTTTTAAAGGGTTTGCGCATGCGCAGTAAGGGTGGTCACGCCGCCCGCCACCACCACCGGATTAAGCTTCGCCATAAGATGCTTCACATCTAACACCTGCCGGCGCTTACCTCCTCAACCTATCCTCCTCCTCCGCGGACAATGCTGGACAACGCCGGATGCCTGACATAGCCCGACTATGAAATGCATTCGCATTTAAAAAAAATTGCTTACAAAGATGAGTCAAGAGACAGCAGTTACAAAGATTAGTCTAGACACTCGGTAGCAGATCTAAAGCGCGTTGCATCACGGATGAATGCAGCTTCTCCCGGAAGGCCATTCCAGTCTCGGGCAGTTCGGACGAAGAACGACTCCAGGAAAGTAGTGGTGCGGGCTCGTGGGGGGATTACAGTGTTCCGATGGCCTGTTCGGGGAGTACGATGAGCCGGTTGAATAAGCTGGCTGTCACGAGGTATGGAGTGAAAAAACCTGTGTGATTCCACGAGAGATCAACACGGGTCCGAAAATTGATATTTTAGATTTGATGGAGTATTTTATATTTTGTGCACATACCACCCAGTAGCCCGACAGTGAGCTTTGTTTTTTTATTAACTGCATAATTTAGGAGGAAAAAAAGATTGAACTTATTATATGCGGAGGGACCAATTTCATCCCTTGTTGTTCTCGAAAGTCCACGACGATATAAAAGCACAAATATTAACTCTACAAATAAAAACATTTTCTATAAAATGTATACGTTATGAAGATTGAAGCAGCATTGTTTGAAGCCTGTGGACAAAACGAAACTGTTTTTGAAAAATGTCTGAACAGGCGACATTTTTTTAAAAGTTGCTATATTTGAGAATTTTTTACTCCTAAATAAAGGAGCTAGAGTATCATAACTTGGTGACCTATGACAACATAATGTGTTCAATATCGCATGTTAATATCGTTGCTGAAACTCGAACACATATTTTTATAAATGGCCTCAAACTTTCAATTTCGGCGACAGTTAAGCTTATAGAAAAATCAATATTTAAAAACCCCATCTTCGATTTTTTTTTAAAATCCCGCAAAGAGACCCTCTCAGAACCATAGAAAAAGAATATAAAGAAACATGTTGCATTATTTTGTTTGCAGCGATAATATAGTGGGTACAAGTCCCAGCTTTACGAGGATGCACTTAGGCGATAAGAACATGAGAAATCGGGACAAAAAAAAGGGGGGCCTAAGTGACTGAGTAGCTTGAACGTGACCTTATTTGCAGAGGAAAAGCTGTTTTGGTAGATAGAAATGACCTTTTTAAGCACGACCTTGTGCAATACATAAATTTGCCCTTTTATATCCAGGCTTGAGACCTCCAACTTATTGGCGCCTCTGTTGCTGACGCTCTCGCATGAGACTGCTGTGACAGTCATCTGCTTTTAAGGAGAGATGCGAGTCGGAAGCCTAGGGCAATGAAATTTTTGCTGTATATATAGGTTTTTATGCTGATTTCAAATATGTAATTAGTTTTATAGTAAGTTGCACAGTTTTCGTTTTGTGCCAGGACAATGTGTAAAGTATAGTTCGTTTTGTACAAACGTTTTATGCCACTAAACTTTTACGGTTCTGAGCCATTAATGGCTCATATTGCTCCACATTAACTCTAGAATGCAAATAACTATCAAGAAAGTGCGTATAAAACATTTTGATGGTCAAGAAAAATTGTAATGCGAGAATTCTTAGAATCCTCAGCCCATACTAATTGCTTACTTAAGGTTAATAATAATTATACAGGCGATATCAAGTTTTAAAGGAGATACTTGCACTCCTCACATGCTAAGAAATATGTGGGCAAAATTTCATCCCGATCGGGCTATCAGAAGTACCAAAAACATGATGTACAAACTCAAGAAATTGCCCAAAAATGGATCTTGAGAAAAACGCATTTTAAAGGTATAAGTGAAAGCTCATCTGTACAGAAAAGATATGTTATTTAAGATGATTTATTCCATCATGAGAGCTTGGAAATCATGGTTATTTTGTGCAGGAGGCTTTAGTGAACCCCTCATGCGAAATGCAATGGCAAGCAGCCAGGTGACAATTTCCAGGGGACTCTAGAAAATGAGCACTTTTTAGTTTTTTAGTAGCCACCTTGTGCTCTTTAAAAGCGATATTAACATACTTCGAGTTTAATTACTATCTTCAGTTTTTTTGTCGTGAAAGTAGAGAAACTAAACTTGTTAAAGCAAATAAAAACAAAAAATACGTAATTTTGGAAAAAAAAACGCGTTTTTCCGACTCTCATTTGGTTCAGAACACTTAAATGGAAATAGGCTCACGAAAGGGACAACGGAAGAATAACGAATATTGAAAGGAGTAAAGGCCGAACTATATGCAGCGTTTTCCCGGCGCTTTCCCGCCGTTTCGTACGCCGCCGTCACTCGGCGTCGACGCTGCCGGTGACGGTGGCCGAAACGTCCACTTCTGGACGGTCCAGACATCACCGGCGTCAGCGTCGCCGCCGGAAGCGCTTCGCTGAATGGATAACCAATCAGCGCGCAGCTGGCAGCGACTTCCGCTACGTAACGGCGTCGTCGCTGCTGCCAAAATGGCTGCCACCCGCCTCAGATCTATTAAGTCGTCGCCGTGCTCTGTGTGACCCGCAAGTTCTCAACTGATGCTTGTATTTGACTTAGCTTGTTCCTCAGAAGCTTCGACAACAAGCGCTCGGGATTTCTTCGAACAGTTTCCGAGCGCCATCCTCAAGTTCATCGGTAGGCTTAGCAGGCCTGAGTGTATAGGCCGAATACGTGGCCTCAAAAACGTGCGACAACTTCAAGCTCAGAGGCCATATATTACGAGTTCGTGGTTCATCTTACGCTCAATAGGTGGCGTTACAAGTAAAATAAACAAAAATAGCCTTTCGGCGGCACTGTGACTTGTTTCCCTCAGTACAGAACCGCAAGTTAGACATAAAACCTGTAATCAGGAATATTTTTGTTGGTGAAGTGACGGATACTTCACACTGCTTTGCGAGGTATCGAGTTCATTCCCTTTGGTCGCATGTGTGACGCTGCGCTGGCGCTGGCCTCAGCGCTTTCCATGTGGTTGGCCGCCCTCTCTGGCGGCGTTGATGTCATGACGCCGAGAGACGCAACGTCAGAAAACGCCGGAAAAAACGCTGCATGTGGTTCAGCCTTAACGCTGCTGCCGCCGCCTTAAACAGAACGCGGTTTAGCGTTTCTTGCCGCCAGCCTCCTGCTCAACAAACTACTGCGCGCCCCCCATCTTGGAGGAAATGTTTTATATCATACTGTTTAAACATTAGAGAACGGTGAGAAATCTGCAGTTTTAACGAAACATATAGTAAAGCTCAGCAAAGCACGAAGCCACACTTTACAACTTAAGGGCGGCAAGCTCTGGAGTGATTAAGCTCACATCTGAAATGATGGCGCAGATGGCTGTATGGCTCAAGAATGTCAAAATGCTCTATGCAAATGCACACGACCTAAAAACCATTCGGCATTTTAAGATCGTTTAAGTGCAAATCGTTGCCACGTGTTGCAGGCCTATGTTCTTGACACGTTTGGCGAGTATGTCTGACGGTACAAATCGTGGTCGTGTTTTGATTGTGTCAAGCAGTGCTAAAAGTCATCAGGAAAAAATGCAGCGTTTTCAGCGTACCATGGCTTATGTTCAACGCATTCCTCAGTTTAAGACGAAAGAGAGGAGGGGGTCACTCCAAATGCTTACGTTCTATCTTCTGAGGTCCTGCCCTGGTGTCGGAGCATTTTAATTCATCGTTTTGCCTGCAAATATGTATGCAGTGCCTGCGAGTGTGTTACTGTGTATTGGATTTCCAGCATTAAAGCTGAGCGATGCGCGTCAGAAATGCACCTCTATAAATAAGCATTCCTCAGAGTGCCAAAACAGCTTTTCTTCCGCAAATATGGTCTCGTTCAAGCGACTCAGTCGCTTAGGCCCCCCTTTTTTTGTCCCGATTTCTCATGTTCTTATCGCCTAAGTGCATCCTCGTAAAGCTGGGACTTGTATCGACAATATTATCGTTGCAAACAAAATAATGCAACATGTTTCTTTATATTCTTTTTCTATGGTCTGCGAGGGTCTCTTTGCGGGATTTTAAGAAAAAGCGAAGATGGGATTTTTTGAATATTAATTTTTTCTATAGGCTTAACTGTCGCCCAAATTGAAAGTTTGAGGCCATTTATAAAAATACGTATTTGAATTACAGCAACGATATTAACATGCAATATTGAACACATTATGTTGTCATAGGTCACCAAGTTATGATACTCTAGCTGCTTTATCTTAGGAGTGAAAAATTCTCAAATATAGCAACTTTTAAAAAATGTCACCTGTTAAGACATTTTTCAAAAACAGTTTCGTTTTGTCTACAGGCTTAAAACAATGCTGCTTCACTCTTCATTACGTATACATTTTATAGAAAATGTTTTTATTTGTAGAGTTAATATTTGTGTTTTTATATCGCCGTGAACTTTCGAGAACCACAAGGGACGAAATTGGTGCTTTCGTAGAGAATAACTTCGATATTTTTTTCCTCCTAAACACTGCAGTCAATACAAAAACAAAGTTCACTTTCGGGCTACTGGGTGGTATGTGCACAAGATATAAAATACTCAAGCAAATCTAAAATATCAATTTTCGGACCCGTGTCGATCTCTCGTGGAATCACCCACCTGTGATAGAGGCATAGGCGAGAGGTGCAACGACGAGAGGCAAGAGAAGCTAATTCCAGTTTAGATTAGTGACGAAACGCTAGTGTGGTATGAGTAGCCGGATAGAACAAATCTAGCAGAACGGTTCTGAACAGATTCGAGAGCTTTAGTGAGATTAGATTGGTATGGGTCAAAAACAGCACAAGCATATTGAAGCTTTGATCTCACAAGAGTTTTGTAGTCAAGCAATTTTACGTGTGGCTGAGCCATGAAAAGATTGTGTGGCTGAGCCATTGAAAAGCGGGCGCTTTCCGGATTTGACCCCAAACCCAAGCTGTTTGTTCGCTATGTGGACGATTGCTTCTGTGTGGTGAAATCTGGCGAGGTCAACAACCTACTCGCCCGCCTGAACTCTGTTGAGCCTGACATACAGTTTACAGCGGAAATGGAGGAACAATCGGCTCTCCCGTTTCTGGATGTACTGGTGAGAAGGCAACGACAAAGCCTTTCTTTCTCGGTCTTCAGGAAGCCTACCCACACAGGACGCTACCTCCACTTCAGCTCGAACCACCCCGCCTGCCACAAGCTTTCCGTGGTGCAAAGCCTTGTTAGGAGGGCCGAAAGAATCTGCTCGTCGCCACAGCGGCGGAAGGAAGAAAGGGAGACAATAATCCGTGACCTCGGCACCAACGGCTATACAAAAGCGTTTATTCGCAGAGCCCTCCGTAAGCGAAAAGACGGAGAAAGCGTGTCACCTACGTCGCCGCAACGGCACCGCGTGTCGATCCCCTACATCGCCGGCGCCAGCGAAGCTATTGCCCGAATATTCAGAAAGGCAGGAGTCAACGTCGCCCACAAGCCATCCAACACCATCGGCAGCTTCATTCCTCGGCCCAAAGATCGCGCCTGCGGAAAAAGCTCAGGGTGTCGTGTACCGGATCGCGTGCGCCGACTGCCCCGCTTCCTACATTGGGGAAACCAAGAACTTCCACGAAAGAATGCCGCAGCACAGGAATCCTCTCCCTGTTTGCAAACAGCGTGACGTCACTGCGAGCACCCCGCCCCCAATCTTCTCCCTCGGAGCAGGTGCTGGTTGGCAAGAAAGTCCCGCCGGCGGGATCTTTCTGCATAGCGGCGCGGCGTGTGTCTGCATTCCTTCGACTGAAGCTTCTGCGAATTGCTATTTTCTAAAATCACAGCTTGTGGCGATTTGCTCGTTGATGGCAGCCATAAAAAAAATCTTATCCTCTTCGAAATCGAAGGTTCTGCATGTTCACGGTGACTGGCGCTTTGTAAAATATTTGCATAACATGGATGTGTACGTACTCAATTAACGCCGCGACATGAGCACTGCAGTTTTAAACGAGGTTGCAGCATTGAAAGCAGCATGGTTTTTAGCTGCTGTGCGCGAGGTCACGGATAAGATTCTCACTGCGCAAAATTCTGATCGGAGATGAATGAAAAAAAAAAAACGAGAAAGAAGGAGGAAACACTTTTTGCCGTGCGTTAGGCTGAGGTTAAAAAATCCTCGTGAAAATTATAACGAAGTTCTCTCCTACGCCGTTCCTCATAACCAACTGAAAATTTATGCGATTTTAAACCTGATCAGTTAATTAGATACAAATCTCTTGTGCAGTTACCTCACTGCATCTGATGCCTACAACGTGTTTGCATACTTACTTTGCTCCTTTAGATCCGATACACAAACTTGTAATGCGCATTGTCGCTTCATAAAGATCGAGCTGTAAAGGTACCAATTATATGAGAAAAGAATCACCACTGTTCTCATTAAGACGTAGGAGGTCTCCGATAATACAAGTTATACATTTACTGGGTTTGCGTATGCGACCATGGTGAAGCGTATATGCAGCTTCGGCAGTGCTAAAACATGCTAATAGCTTATGCTTAGTCGTACCTTTCCGTCCGGAGATCATGCACTTTCTTTTTCTGCACGCAGCACAAACGCTGAGATGTACGCACTCGCAGATGATCGCGTGAAATGCATTTTTACCTTGACTAAAATGTCGAATCGTGATTTTCCGTCGACAACCGGTTACATGTCATGTTTTACATGTTAGGACCTGTCATTTATGTTCGTCATACAGTCATGTCACTCAATACCAAATTTGGTGTATATCAAGCTAACGAAACGGCCGCGAGCGCGCCATGAGCGTGGAATGCAAGTCATGTCGCTCATGACATGTCATGATTTCCATATTACCACTCGTTATTATGTTAGTCATGCAGTCATATCACTCAATGCCAAATTTGCTGTATCTCAAGCTAACGAAACGGCCGCGAGCACGCCATGAGCGTGGCATGCAAGTCATGTCGCACATGACAAGTCATGATTTCCATATTAGCACTGGTCATTTATGTTCGTCATACAGTCATGTCACTCAATACCAAATTTGGTGTATATCAAGCTAATGAAACGGCCGTGAGCGCGCCATGAGCGTGACATGCAAGTCATGTCGCACATGACAAGTCATGATTTCCATATTAGCACTGGTCATTTATGTTCGTCATACAGTCATGTCACTCAATACCAAATTTGGTGTATATCAAGCTAATGAAACGGCCGTGAGCGTGGCATGCAAGTCATGTCGCACATGACAAGTCATGATTTCCATATTAGCACTGGTCATTTATGTTCGTCATACAGTCATGCCACTCAATACCAAATTAACAAGCTATGAAACGGCCGTGAGCGCGCAATGAGCGTGGCATGCAAGTCATGTCGCCCATGACAAGTCATGATTTCCATATTACCACTGGTCATTTATGTTCGTCATACAGTCATGTCACTTAATACCAAATTTGGTGTCTATCATGCTAACGAAACGGCCGCGAGCGCGCCATGAGCGTGGCATGCAAGTCATGTGCACATGACAAGTAATGATTTCCATATTACCACTTGTCATTTATGTTCGTCATACAGTCATGTCACTCAATACCAAATTTGGTGTATATCAAGCTAACGAAACGGCCGTGAGCGCGCCATGTAAATCATGGTGTTCATGACATGCACGTCATTATTTGCATATTACCACCTGTCATTTATGTTCGTCACACAGTCATGTCACTCAATCCCAAATTTGGTGTATATCAAGCTAACGAAACGGCCGCGAGCGCGCCATGAGCGTTGCATGTAAATCATAGTTTTCATGACAAGTTAGTCATGATTTTCATGATATGACCAGCCATTTATGTTCGTCATACAGTCATGTTATGCCATACCAAATTTGGTATAAATCCCAGTAACGATACGGCCAGGAGAGCGCAAAGTCGTAGGCGGCTAGATATAGATAGCTAGATACGCTCAAACTCGCCGAAGATCGCTAAGAAATGCTTCGCATTTAATATATTCAATGCATTCCCAAGCACCGTGACACTCTTTTTAGGGTTCTCGACACGCGTTTTCATTTAGAGCAACAACCCGAAAATATTTAAAATTCGTGTCAGTACTCCTTTAACAGTTTGTTTTAGTGTAAACGGCCATGACGACTATACAGCAACTACGGCAGGAGTAAGGTAATATCGTTTATATGGCATAATAATAAGCAAATGTATAAAAAAGCTCCCACAAAAAAAAATGTGCACGCGCCCAAGCTGTATCCGTGCTTCAATAAAACTTGCTGCTGGGCGAGTTGGTTCATACTTGGAAGGAAAAAATATTGATGCGCATACACAAAAAACATGGAAAGTTTGCGCTAGTCCGTGTTTCCCTGAGTCCGTGTCTGTTTTTTGTGTATGCGCATCAATATTTTTTCCTTCCCTGTATCCGTGCGTGGCGTGGTGTTCTCGTCATAGCGCGGCAAGCTAACCCTCGATGGTGAAGCGGTGCGTTGTGGATGTGTTCTCGTTTCGTGGTTGCGATTGCTGTCACTTGTGGTGCACCGAATGTTCTTCGCGCTGTGGTAAACGTGGTCCGCTACTGGAATGAAGTGCTACGCCATGGAAATGCTGCGCGCCGACTGGATATCGCCTAAAAAGTGAGTGTAAAGAAGGCTGCGATCACTCGGCGTGATTTTAGCTGTGTGCTGTTGATATGTAACGCTGACCGCTTATTTAACATTCACGTTCTTCGCGAACAAAACACTCATGGTTGATGACGTGAGTGCTGTACCGCCTGCTATAGAACTACAAACATGATGGCTGGGCCATCGAAACATGGTAACCTCGGAGAGCGCTCTACATTAGCTGCAGCAAGTACAGCTGTTGCATTTATTTTCAGCGCTGCACAAATAAGCGTTGTTTATCAGAAGTTTTCGCGGCTTTCTGAAAGAACATTCACGTAAACTCCGCTCAATGTCTTCTATTGCAAGGTAAACAAGTCATTTGGGAAGATTGGCTGATAAAATTGCATGTCTAGCTAAAGGATTAGCACCACTAACACAGGCAGTCGGCGACCGCATTGGCTACTTTGCTCATTTGTAGCGAAGCTAAGAATGATATAGTTTTTCTATCCATCGAATGAAGCGCAAGCTTTATTGATAAATAAGTGGGCCCACAAGCGTGTCCCTGTGAAAGCTTGAAACGTTAAAATTCAGAATGGGTTTCTTGAGCTTCACAACACATTTTGAACTGTTCGATTGCATTATGACAGGTTCAATGAAAGAGCAGTTTTCGTCTAATTTTTAGGCATGCGGCATTTCTAACAGACGCCGTGTGACGTAGCTACAAGTGCACGCACACTTCTGCCGGAAATAATGAATGCTTCTGCATTTACTTTTTCAGGGAATCGATGAATGAGAGCGTTGCGCATCCTGAGAAACATCTTCAACATCTTCGAGCTTCGAAGACGCTCTCAGCAGCTGTCGATGGTGCTGTTGCACTCCCTGAGGACAGCATCCATTCGAATAAAACATTGCACTTTTCATTGCCACTCCTAGGATGCAGGGAAGCCATCCCATCTTCTGTATTCAACAATGTTGTTTAATTTATGTGTACGCACGATGCTGCAGAATTGACACGAGTCGTTCAATAAACTTGGTTGTTTCGTTAGACGTTTTCGTTTTTCTGACACTAAACAGACATTTTCGCTGAACGATACAACCAACAGCGTTCTGTACACTGAGCAGCAATCAAGCTTGACACAGCGACAGGAGCATATATGGGAACGTTTATATATACATACATTCATCAAGCATGCAAATTCACTCGAAGCACGCTCGCAGAGAAACCAATCGAGCGCATTTTACATTTTCACGAACGGCAAAACCGAATGGTCGCTTGCGAAACTCTGAAGGCTGAAGACTAATATAAGGAATCTTGCCACTTTAACGAACATGTCAGAATGCGCACTGTCCAAACGGCGCCTACATATATAACCCGGGTAATTTTCACTCTGCTATGTACTGGTGCATGGTGTAGTGGTTAGCGTACGCGGCTACTGATTCAATGGTTGCGAGTTGGAAGCCTGTGTGTTGGTTATACATTTATAGTTTACTTCTGTGTTGATTGTATATGTCATGAAATGCATGTCAACCTCCAAATTCTCGGTAAACTGTAATAAATTGATTTTTTTTAATCGAGAAGGAGCAACTGTTAGTCCCATCAGGGGTAACAGTTCGTCCCTACGCAGTTACCAGGCAAAAAAAAGGAAGAAATCAGTAACTCCCACACAGGGGTAACTTTACAACCCAACATTTCGTCTCTCAAAACTACTGAGGACTAAGAGATCGTCCCCTGACAGTCACTCCCTGAAGCACGAATCGTTCATCCTTTGAGAAGTAATGGTTGTGGCAATGCAGTTACCCCCCAAAAGGACGAACCACAGACCCCTTTGCGGCTTAGAGTGTATTTAGAAAGAATCAGTTTAAAAAATTCCCCATCTCCCGCTAAAGGGAACCATGTCTGGATGCGAAGCAGCGGGGGAGATAATTAGCTAGCTTGAGCGGGAGGAACGTCGGCGCTCTCATTTCACGGCAGCGGTCCGGGCGCTCATCGCGGCGCTGCACAGGAGAGATAATGCGCTCCGTCGTTTTCATACCGCGGAACTACCGTGGCGCCCCCCAGCGGAGTATGCAGCTGTCACACCACCTGTCGTGCGCGCCGCTCCGTAGATGATTCCTAGAGGAGGGGACGGGGGGGGGACCGTAGGAGAGGAGAGAGAGCGGGAGGGGACGTGCATGCGCTGTGGGACGCGGGAGCCGCTCCGTAGAGTAGAGGATTCCTAGAGGAGAGAGGGGGAGAGGACGCGCATGCGCTGTGGGGATGTGGGACGCCGGAGCCGCTCCATAGAGTAAGGATTCCTAGAGGAGAGAGGACCCGCATGCGCTGTGGGACGCGGGCGCCCCCCCGTAGAGTAGAAGATTCCTAGAGTAGAGAAAGGGGGGGTGAGCGTAGGAGAGGATAGGGGAGGGGACGCGCATGCGCTGTGGTGGTGTGGGACGCGGGACGGACTAAGCCCCCCTCCAAACACAGTGCAAGCAAGATCAAGGAATGGGGTCAACCTGGGCGACAGACACCACCTGCCTAGCCATTGCTAAGCAGCCTCTCTGTGCTCTCGGCCATCACTCTGATGACTGTAGTATAGTGGTTGACGGCCTTCATATTACTACAGTGTTCTGGTTCGCATAATGGGTGCTTCCCTACTTCATGAAAGTGGCCGGACGCGGGACGGCGGATGCGGGAAGGGACGGACACAGCCCCGAGCATAAGATGCTTCGCATCTAAAACTGGAACACATGACCTTTAATGATGAAAGAAAGTGAAAAGGACAATAGACGAAATTCTCCATCAAACGGAAACGATCCCCAACCTATAGGTTGGCAGGTTCAGCAATGTCGAAATTGGACGAGATGGTGTTCACCGTAAAGGTTCGTGTGATGCAACGGACAGAACATGAATGCGGACAAAACACTAAAGTGTGGGTGTATAATGTCTTGTGTTTCCCCCGCTTTGTCCTGCGATGCTCCACGCCATGCAGGCTATCAAACCGAGTAATCTGCGCCTTTCCTTCGCCCGTTCTACCTCGGACTAAATTAGACTAATTAGATCTAGATGCCGATTTGTCAGAACCATGTTTGAAGCAAGACATCACTAACGTATCTTGCTGGGCGAGTTGGTTCCCACTATTCGGAAGAGGGAACCAGCGAAAGACACGAAGACAGCGAAGGAGAACACCAGACAGGACAAGCGCCGGACTTCGAACTAAATGTTTGTTGCAGAAAGCCCCCCACTCACATGAACCAGCAGCGCATGCATAAAAAGGCTATCTGAGCCGTTTCACCGTTGCACACCTACACTACTATGCCTAGAAGCATGT
The DNA here is from genome assembly GCA_030522465.1 of Rhipicephalus appendiculatus. Taxonomy (NCBI): domain Eukaryota; kingdom Metazoa; phylum Arthropoda; class Arachnida; order Ixodida; family Ixodidae; genus Rhipicephalus; species Rhipicephalus appendiculatus. The sequence continues at coordinate 5,654 of JALIZH010019442.1, read as the reverse complement.
CAAGGTGGTACAAACAGCACATTTCCATGAAAGACCAAAGTATCGACGCCACGTGTAACACTTTGCCCTGCTTTGTCTTATTTTGAAGGCTTCAAAAAGTTCCCGTCCGATCTTATTTTTTCCTTTGCCAATGACACTCCCTGACTTGAAATCAGGGGCGCAGAGCCTTTGCAGCGCAGAGGTAAGTTTCCACCAGTGCCTGTAGGGAGGAGATTGCGGTGTTCACGCAGCCGGTCAGAAGCCTCGGCCCGCCTGACCGCTGTAGACACGGCCGCATGACAAGATAATTTCGAAACTTACGCACCTCTAGCTGCAAAGGCTGTGCCCCTGATTTAAAATGAGTGAGCGTCATTGGCAAAGGAAGAAATAAGATTCAACGGGAAACTTGTGAATTAAGCCTTCGAAATAAATAAAATAATAACAGGGCAAAGTATCAAGTGTGAGTGATAATTCGTGGTTCTAGATAGCGGGTGCACGTGGAATAATGTTTTGGTGTTTCGTGGAAACGGGCTGTTTGTACCACCTTGGCACGTTTATTGGCTTTGTACTGTTAATTGTGCAACGTGACACGGCTCAGATAGCATATTTGCGCATGCGCTGCTGGTTCATGTGTGGGGGGGCTTTCTTTAAGAAACATTTAGTTGTAAGTCCAGCACTTGTCCTGTCTGGTTACTTCGCTGTCTTCGTTTGTTTTTTCTTAAGTAGATCACTAAAGATCATGACAATAATCGTCATGCGGGCGTAACAACCACCCTCTCACCTTTCCTCTTCTCCCAATATTTTCCCATCATGCACATACACAAAATGTCTTCATCAACGCGCGACATGAACACTAGGTGAGTTGCACCTTGTGGTAACCTCGATACTCACCGTAGTCGAGACTACCGCGGGTTCAGGCTTAGCGAGCCACAGGGCCGCGTATACCGTCGCCTGCTTACGTATAGCGCACCGCTCCGCGCGAGCGTTTATCGCCGCGCGGCAAAGAACACAGTGTTCGAACTAACAACACACAAACACTTTATTGCCTTCGGCGGCACCCAAAACACAGTACAACGCCCGCTCCCGGGACGCGGGGAGCAAAGGGCTCCCGCACGAGGACGGTACAGCAAAAGGGAAAACCGCGAGCACGTCGCAGCTGGCAATGGCGAGCTTTGACACGCCGCTCGGGAAAAGTCCCTCGCGGCTATGCTGCGCACTCTCGCGATGACCACTGGGCCTGGTCGCGAGGGTTAGGGCAAACCTCGTACAAGTGGGCCTCCGGCAAGTGCGGCTCGGCGTAGTACGACCACGCATGAGCACTAGGCACCGCTCGTTGGCTTATCGTACGGAACCGGAGCTAGCGAAAAGGTAAGCACGCCCGCCAAGGATGCCGAGGCACCCAGGCAGGCTACAGTCCGGCGTGCTTACCGTTCGCTGCCCGAGGAGAGAGAGAGCATTCCCGGCGCGCACGTGACTCGGTCTCGCCGCCTCTGGATGGATGGATGCTATGAGCGTCCCCTTTATAACGGGGCGGTGACATGTCTGCCACCAGGCTCGAAAAAAAAAAACTTTTTTTTTTTATGGTGGCCTAATGCCTTATCTACATTGATTAAATCTATGTTATTACAGCAAAGAAAAATATAAGTTCACGGTCCATCTCTCTGCTTCTTAAGGCAGAATGACCTTATTTTCCCCCTTCTTCATTTTTGTCCTTTATCTCTACTTTTCTGCCACCAATACTCTAACCGTCTCTTACTTATTTCTATCGCGGACGTGTTCAGCTTTCCATTGTTGTCCCTAAAACCCAAGGCTTCATGTAGACTCGTGTCCACACGTATATCTGGGTGGATATCGCCTCATTCAATCAGTACATGTTCCATCGTTTCCTTAGTTCCCCCCACAGCATGTACATTGTTCTTCTTCGTTACAGAATCTCGCTTTATAGCTACGCGTTCTAAGGCAACCCGACCTTGCCTCAAACAGTAAAGCGCTTCCCCTTGAATTATCATAAAACCTCTCCCTCCTTATTTCGTTTTTTCCCTTTCGGTAGTCACTGAGAGCCGGCTTCTTTTCCATCGCTGTCATCCAATAAGTCCTCTCCGCCTCTCTGACTTTTCGCTTAATGCTCCTTGTTGCCATGTCGCTCTCGAGACCACGCGCAGCGCCATCTATCGCCATGCGCTGTCACGAGAGCAAGGGAGAGGGAAAAGGACCGGCAGAACGGCGGAATGCCCGCGCAGAGGCTTCGGGCGCGCCTCAGATCCCCCACATCCTCCTCTCCTTAATTCACCCTATACCGGTCTGCAAAGGCAGCCGGTCGTCGCTCACGCACGCAAAGACGTCATGCGATGAGCAACAGCTAGCCTCAGTCTAGCCCTGCAACTGCTGCTAAAACTCCTAAAAAAAAAAAAGATAACCTTGAATTATGCGAAATGGGGTAAACGAAAAGGAGGCCAGTGTTCGTGATGCTCACGCGGGAAAGCGTCCACGGCGCAGAGGGGAGGCGTTGCGTAAAGTTTTGGCTGGGTGGATGCCGGAGTGCAGGGCAAGAGGACTCTTCAAAGTCCCCATGCGTGGAACGGGCTCACCTTCTGCCCGACGATATTGTCGACGATAGGCCCGCGACGAAACGCCGCTCCGGTGGTGGTTCAGCCGGAAGACCATATTGGTACAGCCAGCCCCTCCTCTGGGATCCTGACGCCAAAGGCGTCATAGTGTCGGCAGAGAGCCAGGCACAGCAGTTATGTCAGCCGGCCTCGCGCGGGATGAAAGGGGCGCCAAGGCTTCTCGGCGATGGTCAAGAGAAGGGTACAGCCGGGCGGCCTGACGACAGCGGATCCCTGAACACCTCCAGAGTCCAGGGCGATATCGGTGACGCCCTGTGGTGTCGTCACTACCACGCACGATGTTCCCGGGCACGCACAGATGCACCACGCACGTACACGCACACACACCTCAGATGATCCGGCCTCTCCCAACGCGCCACGCGAAGGCGCGAAGCGTCCTTCGTCCCTCTCCCCACGCACAGCACCAAATCACGACTCCTTTCCGCAGGTGAAAGAAAAAAAAACATCAAGTAAAACATGAACACTCAAAGGAGAAAAAAAAAAACACTAGCAGCAAACTGGGCGGGGCCGACTTCTTTGCGAGCACTAGTGGCCGTAAAGAAGTTAGCTTACTGAGGCTAGACAATACGGTGAGGGCCTTCGGTTGCGGGAATAAGTCCACCGTCCGGCGCGCAATCAGGTGACCGCTTACTCAGATTATACCGGTGCGTGGTCCGAATGCGGTGCGCCGCGCCGGGTGTGCCCCGTTGCTTGCGCGAAGTGCCACTGGGCGCTGGCGCAGGCTCGTCAGACCTCGACGCAAAGGCTTTCAGGTCTGCGATGTGGGAACGGCTGAATTTTCCCGAAAAGGGATCTTTCAGCAAGTACGCGAGTGGGGTCGAAGCTTTCTCCACTCGGTACGGACCAAGCCACTTAGGAGCGAGCGAGGCTGAGAACCCCTTGCTCGCGTCGCTAAGAGCGTGGTTGCGCTTCAGGACAAGATCACACGTAGAGGCTCCGCATCCTTTGATCGCCTGTGCAACTCAATTGGATGATACACAGAAGGCTCGTCTGTCGGCACTGTTACGCCAGCACGATGAGCTCTTCACCGATCAACCGGGCTGTACCGATTTGGTGAGCCATTCGATCGAAACTGGCGACGCGCTTCCTTTGAAGTGTAACCCCAGGCCCGTCAGCCTGGCCAAGAGGCAGGTTATTGACGGCTTGCTGGACGAGATGCTCTCAGCAGGCATTGTTCGCCGTTCGTCCAGCGCCTGGGCGTCTCCAATTGTGTTGGTGCCTAAGAAAGATGGCAGTCATCGCCTGTGCGTAGACTACCGCCGTCTGAACGGAGTGACTCGTAAGGATGCCTATCCGCTCCCCACGATCAGCTCCATCGTAGGAAACCTCGGTACTGCGCGGTACTTCACCACGTTAGATGCCTCCAAAGGTTACATGTCCGGATGGATGAGCGTGACCGGTGCAAGACCGCGTTCACCTCCCACAGAGGGTTGTTTGAGTTCACTCGTATGCCCTTTGGTCTGTGCAATGCTCCTGCGACATTTCAGAGACTCATGGACCGCGTCCTCGGGGAAGCAAAGTGGTCATACTGCATGTGCTACCTCGACGACATCGCCGGTGTCCGTAACCTCTATCGCGCGAAATAAGAAAAAAAATCACAGCATATCCGCGGAGTGAATGTTGATGAGTGGGCGAAGCTCCGGAGGTACACTCTAAGAAAAAAACCAGCTCCAGGGGGGAGTAACGTCAACTTTAGTCCTCAAGTCGTGTCGTTAGTCCACCAGAGGACCAACTGCGGTGAAGGGCGTGTCGTGTGTAACTTTGGAGGACTAACGGGAGGACGAATGGCTCACTTACTCCCTCGGGTAGGGGTTGAAAGGAAGAAAAGACGCTTTCTCTGCAGCCCTTTTTGGGAGCGGCTCAGCAGCCTTTGAAAAGTCATGGCTCTCGGTCAGGCGCACCCTATTGTTCCGAAAGTCGCCTTTCTACTTTTTCGGGGTGTTGGTTGCACGCGGCGGGATGCTGAAGGGGGTAGGAATGCGGCGAATGCATGTTCAAAGGTTTACTGTACTGATGACAAGGCTCGTCGGCCCGCTTACTGTTGCGATCAAGAAAATAAAGCGAGAAAAGATTAATTTGTAGGGTGTTAATGCTGCACCGCCAATTATGAGGACTTGAAACTTAGTTCACCAATAAGCTTCAAAATATTTACTAGCGGGGGGCAATCGTGCAAGTGTGGCAGACATTTCAGCGCGTATATTGTGTATCCATCCGCGCCGCACTTTCTTCTTCAGAATCGCTCACTGCAGTCACGAGTGCGGTTCGTGTTCGTCACTTGTGATCTTTCTTGCTCTGATTTCGTGGAACGCGAGTGCCGCTATCTACTCAGACTATCAATGTAGCTGTGAAAAGCATACTTCGCTGCATGTGCTGCAATTGTGGACGCGCATGCAAGTGTGTTTCTGTGGAACGGCTGTTCAATAGACTCAACACCGGAACTTTCCTGCGGAGAAATGGACACCCCAGCTTACGTGTAAGCCTCTTTTCTGCAAAGCTTCAAGAATGGAGGCCGTCACCTTGAAGTGTGATCACCATTTTGTGGATTAGCTGGCTCTGCAAACCTCGTGCCTTTGTTAATTCTCAAGGTAAGTTTTTTTTCATTTTCATCGACTTGGCACATTCCATTATAAAGAATATGAAAGTTGAAAAAGCATTGTGCGCGGCATGTTTTAGCATGTTGTATGAGCGTGCGATTGCGTAATCATTGGGGCTTACGTGATCAAGCCGTGCTCTTCTAGCTATTTTATTTTTATAACAAAAAACATTTCCAATAGACTTGTTACACTCAGTAGAAAAAGTGAATGAACGCTTAATTTAAAGACAGTACGTTGTGTGGACAAAACTCAATGCGTTAATTAAATTTATGTAGGCGTTTTTCTAAGGGCTGGATGCTTCGCTTGTCTAGTGAAATAGCCGATAGTTCTGCAGCGCGTTTTTCTGCCTCAGAAGTGCGGCTTCGACTCGCGCGTTCGAGGGGATTTTACTTGATCTTCCTGTCGTAGTTACAAGTATGAACGAGATGCCGATATCATTTTGAGATCGCAGAGG
>JALIZH010019441.1:0-14461 GCA_030522465.1 Rhipicephalus appendiculatus | reverse complement strand
CTGCCAGCTCGTAATAAGATCACGTGCTACGTGACGCCTACTGGCAAAAAGAGTGTTTCACACTCGCCGTAATGGCAACAGGCGGCGCTGACTGACGCTCCCACGTTTAATGAACATATATACCCTATAAAGTGGACAGGGGGATGACAGCCTCCGTAGCTCAGTGGTAGAGCATCGGACGCGTTATTCGAAGGTCGCAGGTTCGGATTCCTGCCGGTGGCATGTTATCTTTTCGTCCACTTCTCTTTCTTCACATTTACATTACAATAACTTCGAATAACGTCCCCTATACTTTCCTTGGCATCATTGTCTGTTAGTTCTCACTAATAATGTGTTAAACAAAGCAAACCAGCCCTTAAGTTCACACTCCTTCCCTTAGTTCATAACGAGGGTCTCGTTCTGGCAGACTTGTTGCCTTCAGGTGGTATGCGATGGATTATTAGTCAGCTGCCAGCTCGTAATAAGACCACGTGCTACGTGACGCCTACTGGCAAAAAGAGTGTTTCACACTCGCCGTAATGGCAACAGGCGGCGCTGACTGACGCTCACACGTTTAATGAACATATATACCCTATAAAGTGGACGGGGAGATGACAGCCACCGTAGCTCAGTGGTAGAGCATCGGAAGCGTTATTCGAAGGTCGCAGGTTCGGATCCTGCCGGTGGCATGTTATCTTTTCGTCCACTTCTCTTTCTTCACATTTACATTACAATAACTTCGAATAACGTCCCTTATACTTTCCTTGGCATCATTGTCTGTTAGTTCTCATTAATAATGTGTTTAACAAAGCAAACGAGCCCTTAAGTTCACACTCCTTCCCTTAGTTCATAACGAGGGTCTCGTTCTGGCAGACTTGTTGCCTTCAGGTGGTATGCGATGGATTATTAGTCAGCTGCCAGCTCGTAATAAGACCACTTGCTACGTGACGCCTACTGGCAAAAAGAGTGTTTCACACTCGCCGTAATGGCAACAGGCGGCGCTGACTGACGCTCCCACGTTTAATGAACATATATACCCTATAAAGTGGACGGGAGGATGACAGCCACCGTAGCTCAGTGGTAGAGCATCGGAAGCGTTAATCGAAGGTCGCAGGTTCGGATCCTGCCGGTGGCATGTTATCTTTTTCGTCCACTTCTCTTTCTTCACATTTACATTACAATAACTTCGAATAACGTCCCCTATACTTTCCTTGGCATCATTGTCTGTTAGTTCTCATTAATAATGTGTTTAACAAAGCAAACGAGCCCTCAAGTTCACACTCCTTCCCTTAGTTCATAACGAGGGTCTCGTTCTGGCAGACTTGTTGCCTTCAGGTGGTATGCGAGGGATTATTAGTCAGCTGCCAGCTCGTAATAAGATCACGTGCTACGTGACGCCTACTGGCAAAAAGAGTGTTTCACACTCGCCGTAATGGCAACAGGCGGCGCTGACTGACGCTCCCACGTTTAATGAACATATATACCCTATAAAGTGGACGGGGGGATGACAGCCTCCGTAGCTCAGTGGTAGAGCATCGGACGCGTTATTCGAAGGTCGCAGGTTCGGATCCTGCCGGTGGCATGTTATCTTTTCGTCCACTTCTCTTTCTTCACATTTACATTACAATAACTTCGAATAACGTCCCCTATACTTTCCTTGGCATCATTGTCTGTTAGTTCTCATTAATAATGTGTTTAACAAAGCAAACCTGCCCTTAAGTTCACACTCCTTCCCTTAGTTCATAACGAGGGTCTCGTTCTGGCACACTTGTTGCCTTCAGGTGGTATGCGATGGATTATTAGTCAGCTGCCAGCTCGTAATAAGATCACGTGCTACGTGACGCCTACTGGCAAAAAGAGTGTTTCACACTCGCCGTAATGGCAACAGGCGGCGCTGACTGACGCTCCCACGTTTAATGAACATATATACCCTATAAAGTGGACGGGGGGATGACAGCCACCGTAGCTCAGTGGTAGAGCATCGGAAGCGTTATTCGAAGGTCGCAGGTTCGGATGCTGCCGGTGGCATGTTATCTTTTCGTCCACTTCTCTTTCTTCACATTTACATTACAATAACTTCGAATAACGTCCCCTATACTTTCCTTGGCATCATTGTCTGTTAGTTCTCACTAATAATGTGTTAAACAAAGCAAACCAGCCCTTAAGTTCACACTCCTTCCCTTAGTTCATAACGAGGGTCTCGTTCTGGCAGACTTGTTGCCTTCAGGTGGTATGCGATGGATTATTAGTCAGCTGCCAGCTCGTAATAAGACCACGTGCTACGTGACGCCTACTGGCAAAAAGAGTGTTTCACACTCGCCGTAATGGCAACAGGCGGCGCTGACTGACGCTCCCACGTTTAATGAACATATATACCCTATAAAGTGGACGGGGGGATGACAGCCTCCGTAGCTCAGTGGTAGAGCATCGGACGCGTTATTCGAAGGTCGCAGGTTCGGATCCTGCCGGTGGCATGTTATCTTTTCGTCCACTTCTCTTTCTTCACATTTACATTACAATAACTTCGAATAACGTCCCCTATACTTTCCTTGGCATCATTGTCTGTTAGTTCTCATTAATAATGTGTTTAACAAAGCAAACGAGCCCTTAAGTTCACACTCCTTCCCTTACTATATATATATATATATATATATATATATATATATATATATATATATATATATATATATCACGAGAAAAAGAGGGAACTTCATCGACAATCACACTTTGATGTGATTCTTCATCCACAGACCATTTATTAAATACTGTTTAATAATATTATAAAAAAGGGACAGTCAGTTTTAAGCAGCATGCACTGGGACAACAACACACATATGCGTATTATGCATGTAATGGTATTACACGTGACGCTTTTTATGCTTTGCCTCACAACTTTCCGCATGAATACATTTATGTCGATAGCGGCCTCCTCAGTAGTAGACTATATATTTGCATCATTCAATGAAATTTTGTTAATGACTAAAAGCAGCTGTCTAAGATTTGAGTTCTTAAATGCGAAGCAATCCTTAAGGAACCAAAGGTATACTTTGAACGTTTCTATTTATCTACCTATCTGGCCCCCTACGTCTGGGTGCTCTCGTAGTTGCCTCATTACCTTAGTATAGACCAAAATCGCCATAGGAGGGCACGAGGGTATGACGAACATAGGCGTCTGGTCACGACATAAATAACGTGAACATTATGTCGTGTTCGTCATGAATTCTTTTCTTCAGTCATGTGTGTCACATACCCGTATACCACGGGCTGCGGTATGCGGGTATGAGCCTTAAAGTTTGTATCTACGCAGGAACGGCGACAACAGACATCGATCATTTAAACGCGAGAGCCTTAAAAAAATCCGGCATCGGCTGCGTTGATCCGACGAACGAAAAGAATAAAAATCATGATCCCAGCAGGAATCGAACCCAAGCATTTCGTGTGGCTGTCATGTATTCTACCACAGATTATTTTTCAAGTACGAGCGCGATACGTAGGCAGGGACAGGAAAGACACGGCAAGCGCTTGAAAAATAATCATGGAACACCAACTCGCCCAATCAACCATTTTGACAAGTTATATTTCTACCACAGAACCACGCAAGGTCTTCAATCTGCTTTGGATAAGGTACTATGCAGACATCAAGTCGGTGTAACGTCCATTGTGGTTACCGTGCTAGCTATCTAAATTTATAAAAAAGGTGATAAACATGGCATATGTACTCCTGTTATACAGGCGCCATGTGAGGTTAACATCAATTGTGGCTTCAGTATCAGCTCCGCTTTTCTAACCGTCTAATCAACATTATATATGCACTCATATGAGTCAGCAAGATATAATCAAGCGTTGCTCGGCAATGGAGGAATGCGCTAACGAATGGTATTCACATCATCGCACCATAGCGTGCACTTCATTTCCATAACATTTACGTCCATGCCCTAACGTGAGTGCTGACGTTGCGTCAGGTCAGAAATTTCCCTGTAACGCCAGTGTAGTCGACGTGCCTAGTGAGCGTGCAATTTGCACACTACTACTCCATTTACAAAAACACGTTGATGTACCCCGTAACGCCTGTCTGAAAGAAAATAAGAAATGCGGCATAGACAGGTACTCGCTGACTGCTTCGGATGAAACCGATTACCACAGTTCATGGGATCTGCCGAATTATAACACTAAATTATTGTATGCCGGGGTCCACGAAGACTTCAGTGACGTATTTCCGTCACGGAAGCGACGCCGAAAAAAATGTACGCAATCACATGTCAAAGAAAAAAGTTCCGTCAACGGGCATCGAACCGATGACCTCTCGGTCCGCCGCCACAAGTGCCGAGCACGCTATCAACTGCGCAATGAGCACAGATTTTAACTGCTGTACAAAAGCGCCTTTTATATCGCACACTTTCCTCTTACAATGCTCTTGATCAGCGGGGTAGTGTCGCCCTCTTGAAGCGGTAAAGTAGTTCATCATTACTGTGGCCTCAGCGATTATCACCTGCAACGCGTACTGCTACGCATCTGCTCCAGTCTGCGCGTTTACAATACAAGTGCAATTTTGTCAACGCCGCGAGGTGGCGACCTTAGCCCAAGCGTCGGTCTCGCTCACAGTGTCTATCCAAACTAAAAATAGATCTGCGACGCGCGCCTGCCTCACCTGGATGTAATAACGCGTTCCTCGCATGGCGGTCGGGCTACAGGGGCGACACGACGCGCTTAGCGTTTCCCTCTGATGCCACAAAGTGCAATCACACTTTAAAATGTCGCGTGATGGCGAGCTTAGCCCGATTTCTGCGTCCAATATGCGACGCTCATCTTGCTATCACGCCTCTTTCTCTGATTATGCTCTCGCTGTTAACATCTACAGATACCACAATGGTTTGTTTAATAAATTGATCGTTAGCTGTGTATGATTGGTCGAAACATTCTGGGTCATGCACACAGCACCAGCTCGTTACGCGAGGCAACAAATGACGCGAAAATGATCCATCGTGTAATGACCACTTATGCACGACCACGTAAAATAATAAGAGAATGAACTATTTTCAATGCGGCATATTGTTGACCATTGCTTCTTCGGCATTTAAAATTTTCTGTGCGCCGTAAAATGGCCTGCTTGTTACATGACGTCAGGAATCTTCGCTATGTCGTGGTGTTTATTACAACCTATACACATGAAACAGCGCATTTAAGTGCTGAACAATACTTAAAACATTTTGGAATAGCCGGAGAGCGTCTCCATCTAAACGTAATTCAAGTAGGCTCGCCGCCGATCATATTAGCAGCGGCTACTTATAGCAGGTGGCGAGATGGATTCATATGAGTATAATGAACGTTTTCACTTGCATCATAACGACGTTTAGCTGTTTGTGTGCGTATACAAATGTGTGAGCTCATCTTTGCTGAGAGAAAGGGGGAGAGAGAGAAATAAACAGCGCTGCGCGTGTGTGCTTCTTTGCCGTCCGAGTTGTATTTTGAAGTATAAAAGTCAGTTTAAATTGAATGAAAACCAACTAGCCCGACTCTTAATTAATCCTCCTTAGTGCGAAAAACCACGGACTTTCACCATCTCCCTGGTCTGGTGGATCAAGTTGCGGGGCAAGCTTAAAATCTAACCTTCCCACTGTGCTCGAGTATACTGCTTTATTCGTCGCCACTTTGCAAGCTGCCGCTACCGCTCAAAGCTACCACAAGCAAGGCTGCTAAAGCGGAAACCTTTTTTTTTTTGGCGCTTCCAGTACGGCAAAACTGAAATATATTGAAAAAGATTTGACGCACTCGTCGGCTAACAGAAGCTTCGACAGAGCAGCGGTGACGCTATTCCTTTTCGATAAAAGAAAATGATTTTCCTGCAGCAGAAAATGATTTCACCGGTCCATAAAAAATTTGCTCGTTCCCATCCGTAACTGCATCGTCAATGATTTAAATTTTAGGTCAGGCACAGCACAATAAAATCATGAACGAGTGATCTAATGGTATAGGACCCCTGCGCAGCGCTAGCCTGCTCTGCAATGTTACAGCACAAGGCGCGAAAGCGTCGCATAGGCGGCCCCCCACCGCGAAAAGCCTACAAGGAAAATAGTCACAGCAGAAATGTTGGAAAAGTTTCCTTATATTGTAACAATCCCTCGTAACATTACCATGCCCCGCCACGGTGATCTAGTGGTTATGGCTCTGGACTGCTGACTCGAAGGTCGCGGGATCGAATCCCGGCCGCGGCGGCTGCATTTTACATGGAGGGTAAAATGTGTGAGGTTCGTGTACTTAGATTTAGGTGCACGTTAAAGAACCCCAGGTCGACAAAATTTCCGGAGCCCTCCACCACGGCGTCTCTCATAATCATATCGTGGTTTTTGGACGTTAAACCCCAGATATTATAGTAACATTCCCATTCCCTCGTAACAATATAAATGAGTGATTAGTGTGAAGGAAAACTTCGCCTTAGTTGCTGGTTTCCCAGCGTGCAGCCAACAGTGGCCACAGTCGGAAGTGGGGGGGCTCAGCCCCTAACTTTTCGCAGTGGAGGGGCTCGCGCCCCCCTTCCACCCCCCGGCTGATACGTCTATGCGTAGTAGCCACCTGCGTAACCAGCAGTAGCTCCCTGTGTGATGACGATGACGCTGCCATCACGGCACACCACATGGAATGTACCCACTATGCGTCATAACGATGACGCTGATGACGATGACGATCGCGATGCCATACAACACATGGCATCGCGATATGGTCTCACATGCATATCGTTTGACCACATGCAAACAACCACCATCACGTCTTTGATGATGTACCTCCGGAGCTTCGCCCACTCATCATCATTCACTCCGCGGATATGGTGTGATTTTTTTTACTGTACTTTCAGTTGTGCTGTGTATCTTGTTTCCTGTGTTCAATAATGAGCATACGTTCTGTACTGTAGATGAAATGTGTATTTTTACATTGACATTATGGATGTTATTGTTTTGATTCCAATAAAGTACTGCAATGCACAATTTTTTGTATCAATTCATGTTTAAGAATTTATAATGCATTCAAACAAAAAAGAGCTTGTATTATGCAAAAGAAATTGTTCGAACACTGACGTATAGATCAGTGGGTCTCAGCCACGTATGTTTCGAAAACTCCTTGTGGAATATAGGACATGATGAAAATAGGTGCCATAAATTAACTCATGTATTGTGAAATAGGTGCCCTTTATTTCACTGTGCGAAAGAATGGTCAAACTGAAGTGTCACGCCAGTTTGATCTCAACAACTTGTCAATAAGTTGTGCGGTCTCCAGTCATATTCCACCTGTTTCTAGCTATGCTTGCTCCTCAAATATGCAAGCCTGGGAACTGCATATGTCGCAAGAAAACGGCAACTGAAGATCTGCAGCCATCTCATGGGGATGGAAAAACGTAAGTCAGCCCCGCCGCAATGCAAATCAGATTTGCGGTGAAGCATACCAAAAATCGGACGGGGCCCTTGTTACTGGACAGTGTGCCTTGGAAAAGGGCGTTTTTATTTTTAGTTCGAGGGGTATACTGCAGATAATCCTTGTGTTATACCAGATGGACTGAACAGATGATTCTTGAAAAATATGCAAATAAGCGACAGGCAGTGGACGGAAACAGACCAACATTCATCGAACATGGATGTGTTGATCATTTATCAACAGTAGCATAATTTGTATAATGAGTTTGGATACACCTAAAGGTACACGAGCCAGTACGAGTGCTCGTGGCACCCACTTGTGGCCTACTGTGACAAAAGATATTCTACGAAATATCAATAAACCTTATTTTCAGAAGAACAGCTGTGTCACTGAGGCATACAATTACGCCATTTTTCTAGCAAATACTGCACCATTTCTTCAAGAGGACCGCCAAATACACGCGGATGTTCGCAACAGAGAAGTGCAACAGTATTATCTTGTTATTTTTAGGGAGGCATGTCACTGGCGAATTAGTGGATCTTTGTGCACGCCTACGAGATTCATTATAACGGCGCGCGACACTGAAGAGTAAAGGTCATTTAGTGAAGGGGTAGCTAGTCTCCGTGTATAGAAGCAATTAAATACTGACTATGACTAATTTAGAAGCACTGTATATTGCGCCTCAGCGCGCGTTAAGTGCTCATGGTGGAAATATTCGTCTAACTGCTCGGAAGGTACCGCTGACCCGGCGTGCAGCCCGCAACAGTACGTACGCGCGCAATAAATACACATGGTTGTGTATGTGCACGCTAAAGTACCCTTCTAACTGAGGTATTGACTTATGTAACAATGAGATGCCATAGCACTTGGTCTACAAACAGCTGAGAACGCACTAGAGCCAGTGCAAACACTTGCGGCTCGCAGCAAAAATAACCAAAATCACTCAACAGCACACGCTCGTAGAATACACATACGTGAGTTTCACTACCTGAAGGTACTTGTCACGCTGGTATCTGCGAATTTAGGGCGAGAAACACATCCAAAATTAGGGTGAACACTCAAAAGGACACACGTTTATCATTTTGCTTGCGGCACGACAGACGACGAACCGAAGTCGGAGCTTAAGGTGCTAACGGAGGTCTCTGCGAGCTCATGACGCCGCGTAATCTATTTACGAACCTAATGCAGGCGCAATACACGCTGACGATGCAAGAACACAAGTTGCAAGCTCCTCACCCCTTCTTTTTCAAACCACTTTGTGAATACATATGCTTGAGAAAACTCACCGCAGCATGCGGTGGCTCTGTGGTGTAGTGGTTATCGTCTTTGCTCTCGGTGCGTGTGGTCAGTGGTTCGAATCCAGTGTCGTGTATGATTTGTATATGTATGTATGTACTGATGTATGTCTAATTATCCCCAGAGATAAGTATTAATGAATCTAATCCGTCATACGCTCTTACAATGCCGAAAATTTTTTTTTGTTGCAACCGCTTTAGGGCCGCCTATTGACAGCATGCCACGTAAGCGCTGCAGGCTGTATGACCTAGAATCTTGCAAAAGCCACGTCAAGGCTATTGTGTTGCTTTCTCTGGGAGCCCGCTGCGTAGTCACATAACGAATTGACTAGCAGCGTCGTAATTTGAACAGATTTTCTGCCTGCAGGCGTGGATTCGAGCGAGTATTCGACTGGCAATGTAGTGAAACGCTTCCAAACATCACACCTTCATTACATCTCCCGTCAAGACAGCGGCAAGGTTCTGTTTAATCTACGTGTTGTAGTCGCGAGCGCTATACGTGTTTTGGTTGCATGGATGTGTGCGTGTATGTATTTGTCTTCCTTTTTTGCGATTGATTAATTTTATACCATAACTATTTCAATGTGCCAGCTTTACTCTCTCGGTGGGAGTGCCTTCACTCTATCGCAGACGGAGTACTGTACTCCATGAGAGGGCGTAGGATCACCCTCTTTCTAAAGAGAGTAGTTTCACCCCGGAAAAAGGAGTGCCCTGCGGGACAAGCCAAAACTCTCGCAAAGGGCGTAAAAGCACTCCTTTTGTTCTAAGAGTGTATGATTCCTTTGTCCTGCGCTAAAGTATATGTTGGACAAAGCGGGAGGTGCATTAACATCAGACTGCAAGAACACCTACGCTCACTCTCCTCCTCTAATGCTACTACTTATCATCTAGTCAACCAATGCCTTTCGTGCGGATGTAATCCACACTTTATGGACACTGTCATTCTTTCACGTCATCATAACAAAACAACAGAAATAATAGATTTCCGCATCAACAGATTAAAAGAGAAATGCATTAGTCAAGCATCTATGGATCTCTCATCTAAAGAATTAGATTATCTCAAGCACACGTGCATAGTATAGTGCTACTTCGTACTGTTTTTATCTGCGGTATGTTTTTATGCTGTGTATGCTTTCCCACGGAGGCTGTCTTCCTGCTGTTATCGCCCTGACGTGGTTCACGTGACACCTTTGATGACAATGATTTGAACGATCCTGGATATATAAGTGGCGTTTTTTTTCAATAAAATTTTAGTTGCGAGTACAGCGCATGCCCTGTCTTTTCTCATCCTTGTATTCGTTCTAGCGCTGCCCCATATACTTCACTATGAAACCTAACAAAATAGCCCACGTTTACGTTATTCTGAAAGCCTACACAATTCGGAAAAAGGGTTCATCATGCGTCAGTAAGGCTTCGATATCTTTAAGTAAACAGGAAATCACGTGTCTAGTGGGCGCTTGTTAGGGGTGTCTTCAGATAAGAAAGGTTTTAATCATGACTTGGACAATGCTTTCATCATGTTTCTTTAGATTTGACTCTGTAGTCTCGTGCATGTAAGGCAGACAGGCTTTCTTTTGTTTGTTGGTTTCTACATACCGTCACGTCGTCGTGACGTTGAGGAAGAGCAGCAGTCGGTATGTCCAAGATGAAACTGTTTATTTGGCCGAACTTGTGGCCGGTAAATGGAAAGTCATATTACAGAAATACACAGTGGCACTGATAGCGGCGCACAGAGCGTCGGCCGTCGATCAACTGACAAGCGGTGAAGCGCGTCGGCATTTATACGTGTCATCGAGTATTACAGCCTTATCACTAGTTGTCGCGCAAGCTCTAGAATAAGCTCAAGTGTTCGCGTCTTTCGAGCAATTTTAACAAAACGATCTCAATAATCACGAAGCTTCTCGAAAATCGAGGTGCGGTTTGCGCTGAGAATTGGTGACAGTCTTTGTTAGCGAAAACCGAATAGAACCAAAGTGAAAATAAGAAACGCGCGTGGCAATGCCCCTTCTGTCAAAGCATCGTCCGGATGCTTAAAACAAAACGCGGGGGGGGGGGGTGCATGCAACAATAAATTACAACAATAAAGCAAGAAATTACAACAATAAAGCAGAAGGTACAGTCCTCACATTCACTAACGCGCGTAATATGGCTTGAGGCGCACAACATGGACGAGTACAGGTCGCCCATGGCGCCGCGAGAGTTCGTAATGCCGTCAGGGACCACCCCTAGTCGAGTGCGCCGAGGCGTCGAAGTACCCTGTACGGTCCGCAGTATCATCAAAAGAAGCTTCTCACTAAGTACCCGTCGGTGTATCGGCAGCCAGAACCATACGAGGTCACCTGGTTGGTATTCCATGGGGCGTCATCGAAGGTTGTAGCGACGGCTGTCGGTCTTTTGCTGGCTCTGGATGCGAAGACAGGCGAGCTATATATCGGCGATGGTGTTATTTAGACGCTCGGTGAGGCCATTGGTATGTGGGTGGTAGGCGGTGGTCCGGTGGTGACTTGTCTAGCTGTACCTTAGGATCGCCTGTGTTAGGTCCACCGTAAAGGCCGTACCTCTGTCGGTAATGAGGACCTCTGGGGCGCCATGACGCAGTACGATGTTATCGACGAAGAACTTTGCTACCTCAGCGGCACTGCCCTTGGGGAGGGCCCTTGTCTCGGTGTAGCGGGTGAGGTAGTCAGTAGCTACGACGATCCATTTGTTTCCGGAATTCAACGTCGGGAACGGCCCCAGTAAGTCCATGCCAATTTGCTGCAACAGCCGGTGAGGTGGCTCGATGCTGGCGTCGCTGACAATCTCGGCAAGTCCTCACGTAGTGAGTGACATCGGCAAGGCCAGTAGTACTTTTCTTGTATCCTTGCCAGCGTACGGGAAAAGCCAAGGTGTCCAGCCGTCGGGTCGTCATGCAGAGCATCCAGAACTTCTGGACGTAACGCTGACGGTACTACGAGAACGGAGTCGGCCCGAGGTGACGAGAAGTTTTAAAGACGATAGTCTTTTTTTGGGATACTTCAACGCAGAAATTTTGGTCTTTTTGTATGTCTGTCTGTCCCCCGATTCAGCCACGCGGCCAGTTTAACTAGTTGCTGAACGCCCAGCCATCATGAACTGGTGTTTTCGTTCATACTTGTGAACATTTTCGATTAAAATGCAAATATTACGCAATCTGAGGCGCAACATCAATACGTAAGTATCAGGTCATGTGTTCCTTTATTAGAAAATATATAGACACGTAATTCTAAAGACCCTAGTGTTTGTTAGGCTGGGCCAAAAAATGCGACGTTGTGCATGTACTGCGACGCTTCGCACGAAAAGCCTTCTGCCGACGATATGGTGCTGCCTCTGGCAGTGGTCCTGGAGTTCCATATCTCACGCAGCGCCTCCTCTATTTTATCAATGCCAGCCAGCTGCGGCCGATTCAACATGGAGTAGGCGCTGTCTGAGGCAAGGCAAAACATAGTAGTACGGCCGGCACAAGACTATCGTCTTTCGACGACATTTGGAGCGAAGCGCGCAGATACGCGGCCAATTTTTTGTAGCGTTAGCTACACTGGCCTAGCCAAGCCCGTTTCGCGCGGCTCATCAAGAGCCGTGCTGCGCATGCGCGAGGATCAGTGATGTCACACAGCTGGCGCATCGGAGGCAGCACCTCCCGCGCACTCCACCGCCGCCGCGCGCGCTCACCGCCGCCGGTTTGCGCATTCCAAAGGAGTGACGTCGTAGCCGTGGTAGACGCACTGGCGCCGGCGCGCGCGCAGCTATTCGCTATTCGCCTTCGCTGTGCAGTCGCCGTCTGACACTGCGCAGGAGCCGCTGCGCACCTGACTGGCGTTTGCCAGCAGCATTTGCGCTCTCCATGGAGGAGAGCGCAAAAGCGGCTCAACGGCGCGGAAGAGCGGAGAAGCTTGACTCATCGGATCCCGAAGTAGTTGCCTGGCAATTAGCGGTTGAACGTAGGTATGTCACCGAACAATTCGGTTAAAGACACTATACACGTAGTGGCTACGTCTATACCTAGTCGTGCGGCATGTAAAGTGTGTGTGGTGGCTGGTGACTTCAATCGTGCTCCAGACTCTCTTTGAGTTCCTTTGAAGGACACGTTTCACCTCGACTTAGCCAGTCTTCCAACTGCACAGACGACCCAATGGGGAAGCACCAGTGATCTTGTCTATCAGAGACAGACAGACAATTCCAAATACTGTGTTGGGGCCATAGAGACGGCAGCGTGTTACTTCACTGATCACCGAGCCGTCTTTGTGGCAATAGGAGAAGCAACCTGACGTTGAGCAAAAATAAATGTACATGTGCCACATAATATGTATACCGTGTGTGCGTCATTGGAGCAGCAGTAAGCATGATAATCAAGCTAATACTAGACAATCTAGACAATCAGGAAAGCTAACAATAATCAGCTGAACCTTTGCTAACGCTGCGTATATCCTGGCATAGCCGAGCTAAGCCACTGCAAATTTTTTTTTTTTCTTTAGGAGAAAGCCATTCCGCAAGAAAAACGACCCCAATCCTCGTCTGAATACATTTGCAGCGACGGTGGCCTTGCCCTCGAGGTATTCTATTGGGTGTACTAGAACAGGCGAGTACTAGGAATAACCATAGCATCTATGTACAGAAAGTGAACCCCCTAAGAGGGTCAATCAGCTTGCGGCGCTGCGATCTGTCGTCTGCAATGTGTCGTCGTTTTAAGAGTTGCGCGTGGTTTCACCACAATGGTGGAAGGTAAAATGCCTGCTTCCCACTCGAAAGGCCCGGGTTCGAATCGCAGCAATAAACTCTGAGTGTTTATATTTTAGTGTAACTTCAGATAGCACAGTGGTGAAGAGGTAGAATGCCTGCTTCCCACTCAAAAAGGCCCAGGTTCGAATCGCAGCAATAGATGCTGAGTCTTTATACTTTAGTGTAAATTCTAATAGCTGTATTATTTTTCCTTGTTTCTTAAAGGTCCCTTCAATCGCTTTGCGCATTGCCACAAAAGGAACTTGAAATGTGAAGTAAAAATACAATAAATTTCACAGTGAGCGTAATTATTTTGCAGCGCTCCCGCACGGCATTCGACAAAGATGTTAAGTATGACTCTGAAATCTTTGCAAATACGAGAAATCGCGGTGGCCATATTTTAAGTAATAGTTGAATGCTGTGCGGCGGAGCAGCAAATAATTGCGCTCGCCGTCAAATATCTTGTATTTTACTTCACATTTCAGTTACTTTCTGTGGCAATACGTACCAATTGCATCTATTTTTAAGAAACAAGAAAAAATGGGGGACACTTAAGCTTAACAGGTTGAACGCGATAGCGATATCCTGTCCCTAGTGTATACTTCAATCATTTAGTGCATACTATGTAATCGGTAGCGTGCTTTAAACCATGAGCAATTATGCGCGCAAAATGCGGGAAACCTTTTCGAACTTGCTATGCACCCACTACGTGGTATTACGGGAATACGTACAGTAACGTGTGTGCCTTTTGTAATGGTTCGAAGACTTTGAACCCAATGTCTTTCTGATATTCACATCTTCTGACACCCGATGGAAATGTACGATTGTACACGTAATATTACTGCGATATTACATGTTGTATTGTGACGCCTGCATACAGGACGCTTGTGTTTGTAAAACATGAAATCTATTTTCACTGCATTTCCAAGCAGAGGAAGTTATTTTATGCGTAATTCAAAGCAGAAGCGTGGCTGTGTGATAGAACACCTGCTTGCCACGTAGACAACCTGGGTTCAATCCTCATTCGGACCCGGAAATTTTTATTA
>JALIZH010019440.1:0-54931 GCA_030522465.1 Rhipicephalus appendiculatus | reverse complement strand
TATGAAGATAGTAAACATGCAACTTTTGCGTGGACTGAAGGCCTTCGCGAAGCTCCTCGTAACAAAAGCAATTATCTGACATCGCTGCAAAGCCAAATGCCTTAGGCAACATGCGAGGGCTTATAGGTAATAGGCTATAGGTACGCCAGCTGAGGAAAAAAAAAGTGTTTCAAACTCTCAGATACTCGCACACAGCAGGAAACACACACGTATACTCAAACACGCATCGAGCACATATACTTACAGATGGCAAAACCCTCTTTCTTTTTTCAGAAGTGTCCACAAACATTGGACAAATAAAACATTCGATTTGTGAAGGTTGCAAGTTAACCATGTTCGTAACGTCCCACTTTCAGCCGCATCGCTTTTGGTAGGGTTCAATGTGTCTTTGTCAGTGTGCTTGATAGGGCTGGTTGGTGCTGCCTGGTAGACGAAGAATTTGTCTACCATGCATCGCTTTTGTCTTTGTCAAAAGCGATGTTGTAGCAGGGGGTGCCATCATCGAATCATCAGCATTGTGACGTGTGGGGAATCATCATGGTCTCTGCCACTGCTGCCCCTTCGTCGTCTTTGCCATCGTTCGACGTGATTCTCATTGCTTTTTTTTTCTTTTGGAATGACGCTATCTAACTATTTGTTTCATATCACTACCGGCCGCTTCCCGGTAAAGCCGGTAAATGTCACTCACTCAGTATGAGGTTTTCTAAGTGCGTAGCACTCTAGGGACCGGGCTTGTCGTTCATCTACTGTTTCGTGTCGCATGGTTACGCTGTGGTCAATGCAGGCCTAAAACAAGGCTAGCAATGCTGAAACCCCGCACGAAATAAATTATCAAGGTATAAAATAACGTTAACTACAGAAATAACCAAGAAATAATGGCAATAATTTACCTTAAATCGCGAAAAACGCTTCTAAAACATCCGGCTGATACCCGAGCCGCGCAAGAGAGGGCGCCACCGCCTCGGCAAGCGCGCAATAGACCTTATGCAAAATTGCTGCCATCTATCGGAGGTTTGACGAAGCTACCGATTCGGCGCCACGTTGGAGGCTTGTGTCCGAATTGTATTGCTGTCGCTGCTATTACTTCTTGCTTCTATCTGCATTGATAGCAATCAGTGGGTGCATAAAACGTCAGACGAGCGCGTAAGGGACTGTAAACGTTACCGGCATGTCCTAGTTCTTATGTCGACAGTTATGACGTGTAAAAAACTGCTTCACAACAAGAAGGTACAAGTTTGTCACCTAGTCACATGTAAGCCTGTCGTTTTTGAGAGTGGAGCTTTTCGCTAGGTTATAAATTTTGTTTGTTTGTTTTCGGTGTAGCGGATACAGCGTTGTTAGCCATGAATATCAATAGTGTAGTGTAGGATGGTTGGGAGGATGCTTTACGCGCGACACGGCTTGGTACAGCGATGGCGACAAGAAAATGCTGTTGACTCATTTTAAAACGTATTTCATAAGGGGCAGCCTACGTCGACCTGATATATTGTGCATCTAATTTTAAATAAAACGTTTTCCGCTTTTTATTTTAGAAATAAAAAATATTTCGCTGGAGTAGAGACGGTCGTATGTTATGCGTAAAAGTACTGGACAATTGAAATAAAAAAAAATTCCGCATCTCACGCACGTGAAAACTCAACATGAAAAATGTGCTCGTAAATAACACGATATGCCAAGAATATTCCTATTCACATCGTTGCTTTCGGGGCCCATTGGCTTCTTACCCCTTGCAGCTAGGCAGTTTAGTGTCACCGACGCAACATTTGCGAAACCACCTGAGCGGATTGGTAGCGCACCCACAATCGAATGTAACAGATTTGCCGAAATGCACTTTTGTCAGTTCCATATTAGAACAGTTTACAGCACACAGGGATGGACACAGGATTTTTTGAAAGGGAATCGGCTTTTGGGAGAACCTGATGTGCTCTTAGGATACAAATTTACAACGAAAAAAGTAACTGTGAGGGGGGCCAGTCAGGACATCCGGACCGACCCTCTGAATTTGACAGTGATAGTACACGAATTGCTTGAAAAATACGCATAGTGAACTAATACGCGCGCAAAGCATCCCACCAAACGCCACTTTATTTAACTTCACAATCGAAAACGAAGGACAAACAACACGCTCCAGCGCATTTCATCGGTTCGCTAAGAATTGACGACGCGCACGAGCTGCCTGTCCAGTATGTAAATGTTGTCGCAGTGTAACAAAGTAATGTTGTCAACAGCAGCGCAGGCATGCGCGAATTAAAGACGCGATGCAGCTTTGAAGCTCGTACACGAAGCCATTTTGTCTGTGCCTGCAAGCACACGGTACGAAAACTGCCTCGTTCCGGGATGACACGAAAGAATGTTCCCTGATGAGTGGCGATGTCATCACATACCGCGTAACGGCGAACGTAAACACGGCGTTATTTAAAGCAGTAGCCGGCAATGGAACGTTGTGCCACTTCTCGTCGGTCGCGATGAAATCTAATAACATGTCGGCTAGTTTCCTGCAAACTTTTTTTTCAGCATCCCAATTACTTCAATCTGAGCAACGCCGTACACGAAAATATGCTGGCATTGTCGTTCCAATCAGCCGCCAGGCGTTGATACATACGCTCCGTGTGAGCACACGCGGAGCGAGCTTAGCCTTCAACACGGTGGGAATGCGCACGGCGGACGCCAGTTGACCGTAGATTTCACATAAGGTCTATTGCGATTACTAAGGCAATCGCTGGGTCGCCCGTGCTACGCACTTCCTCGGGTTTCAGGGTAGTCGAGATGCATTTAGCGCTGGATTTAGAACTACACCAAGACCTGCACAAAAACAACATTAGCACTACATTAACCGAATAATGTTTATTGTTCAACATTCTGGCAGTTTTGAGTGGAAGAGTACTCTTTCTCGCCACCACACTTCGACTGAAAGGTCGAGTTGCATGTGGTATACACATGCTGCTGCTCAGTAGTCTCCATCCTCAGCCACAGGAAACATTCTGAAAGGGAGAGTAACACTAGAAATTCACAAAACCGTCACACGCTAAGAATATTTCAACCAAGTACGAGGCTGAATACCGAAAGCCACAAGCCAATGCCAAAATGCACTTACAAAAGAGAATATTTGTGAATTCGGCCCCAGTATCTTGGGATAGAGGACGTCGAAAGTAGGTTCTCGTAGGCTTTTTTTGAAATCATCGCTAAACATTGTTATCTAAAATTAGCTTTCCTGTTAGGGCACTTTATGCATTTTCGCACTGCTGTCAAATTATCTCCAGTAGAAAAAAAAGAACACTTCTCCGTGAGCCAGCAAAATCTTTTTTTTTTTATCGGTGCTCAACGCAGATGCATGTTCATGCACAATTCCAGATGTTGTAAGAGGAATTTTGTTGGGCACCAGTCGCTGCATAAATTTGAGATATTAATCAAGTGGCTTCGATCAAGACGAATGAAAAACATTGAGTAAAACAACTAAAAATAAAGCCTCAGAAAAAAACTATAAAAAAGAAACGAACCAAAAAAAGGAAACGGTTTTGCTGTTCGTGTCAAGCGGGTCTATTGACGCTGCGAATTAAAAATACGTAACTTACCATATGAAGGTGATCCCTACGTAAGTGGAGAAAAAAAAACTGCTTAAAATACGACTAAATACTTACGTTTTGTCTGGAGGTGAAATTTGTTTGATCGATATTGAGAAGAGCTTCTAACTTACCTTTCCGTCTATGTTGCCTTGAAATCACAACAAAACAGGTAGTATAATCAGTATGGAGAAGGGTATAAACTGGCGTCGTTGGAACTGTAGAAGAAAATAGGGAGGAAGAAATAGACAGTCGTTTTATAAAAACAATTTTTATTAATAATATATAGCTTTGTGGAAAAGTAAATATGTGGAAAGAACGCGCAGAGAATACAGAGTCGTTCACATCGTCTACTCACAAGTGACCTGTATTTTCAATGAAATGTAAAAGTCGGAAAGGTCAGCAAATGAAAATGTGATTACTCACCGAATTGTGTTCCGTTGTCAGCGTCTACTGACCTGAAGTTGATTTTGGAACGATTTGTTGTTGCAGTAAGCAAATCTGTAAACCTTTAGAGAAGATTAACGAGACATTTAAGTTCCCTTAAGCTGCGTTTAGGCTGTGCACACACATTCGAGTTCTTGCAAACTGTTTTTTTTTGTGCAGGGCAACGACAACTTCCACACAATAGCAGGCCTAGCTGCATGCTCTGTGACGACTTGTAAGCGCCGGCCAATACGTGATCAAGCATCATAAATTAAATTGATGGTAAGCCTTCTAAGGAAAACGTAATAATAATAATAATAATAATAATATCTGAGGTTTTACGTCCCAAAACCACCATATGATTATGAGAGACGCCGTAGTGGAGGGCTCTGGAAATTTCGACCATCTGGTGTTCTTTAACGTGCATTGACATCGCACAGTACACGGGCCTCTACCATTTCGCCTCCATCGAAATGCGACCGCCGCGGCCGGGATCGAACCCGCGACCTTCGGGTCAGCAGCTGTAAGGAAAACGTGACTTTATCTACGCGCCACCAGCGTCCAGCGCAGAAATAAATATACATGGTCTGCATTTTTCCAACTGGACGTCGCTTTCGAAAGCACACACGTCTCGACATTAGAAGCCTCGGCTCAATCAGTGCCAGGAGCCATTGTTCTATAAATGTCATCTCTAAATTCGTTGAACTCGGTTGATGTTAGACGAAAATATTACAGCCAATGCAGAATACACGGGCATTTATAGCAAATCGCGAAGCTTCGATGTGTTTCGCTAAACTTTGCTGGAACAGAGCGCGACGGGGTATATATCAAGTCGTGCTCCTGACTTAAATGCCATTAGCCACAGCTTACAATGCAATAATAATTGATGGCGTTTAACGTCCAAGAACCACGATATGATTATTAGAGACGCTGTAGTGGAGGGCTACGAAAGTTTTGACCACCTCTGGTTTTTTAACGTGCACCGACATGTAAATACACGGGCCTCGAGCATTTTTGCTTCCATCGAAAATGCGGCCGTCGTGGCCGGGATTCAGCGACAGCTTACGCCACAAGCTATAGCTTATGGCATATAGCTTGTGCCTATATAGCTTATGCCGTAAGCTATAGCTTATGCCATCGCACATTAAAAACAAGGACGAAGCAGAAGCACGAGAAATAGACACAGTTCATGCGCACTCAACTTCAACTGTCGTTTACTACTGATGAACGCCTACACCATCCTCTCGACCAAGTCTTGGAAGGTTGTGTGATACGGTGCGGACGGAGGGAGTGACACCGCACCCACCGCGGGGGTCTAGTCGTTATTGTGCTTAAGTGATGACCCGGAGGTCGCGGGGATCGAATCCCGAAATGCGACGGCCGCATTTCGGTGTATCCGAAATGTCAGACAACTCGTGTGCTTACACTTAGTTGCCCGTTAAAGAACCCCAGGTGGTCGAAACTTCCGGAGCCCTCCACCACGGCGTCCCTCATGATCATATCGTGGTTTTTGGACGTAAAGCGCCAACAATAATTCGTAGTTATTAGTAGGGAGGGACGAGTGGTCTTGTGGCGCTTCCTCAAATAGGCACATTCCTCAATAGTTAAGGCCTTCAGCGAGTGGTTCCAGCCCCTCCGAAAACGATTACTCACTAGGGGCTGGTTCCCCACATACACATAACTACTCAAAATACCCAAAGAAGTCAGTCCAACTCGCACTGCTTGACTCAAAGCAACGACAACAACAAAGAAGCTATATAGGCCACTACTTGCCTAATTCTTCCCATGACATCGACTCCCAGGATGAGTGGGATCTACTGCATTTTTAAAATTATTTTGGTACAACGTAGGAACTGCTGCTGCATAATCATGTCATTTGTGAAGTAGATAGGTTGTACCACCTCATGTCGAATATTGGACCGATGCGTGGGCTCACTTGCCCATTTTTTATATTCACATGTATTGTTGTCTCCCCTCTCCCTGCCCATGTAATGCTCATACCAGCCATTTAAGTAAATAAACTCACTAAAGGAGAAGACATGTATAAAATACCATGGTGTATACATTGTACATTTCCAAATAAGCTATCACGAATCGCCACTTTGAGGTTGATCAAATTTGGCAATATTTACTTACCATTTCTCGTCAATGATGTAGTCAAGAAACGCAGTATATTCTTCCGTCCCTCCGACCAATTCTAAGCTCAAGCACGTCGAGCTGGCCGTGTACCCTAGAAAATTTCCTCCTTTTGTTTTCTGTATCAGCATAAACTTGGGCAGTCCTGGCATCGAAAGGAGCTGCAATATATTGTTACGCCCATCTAATAGGAGAGTTAGGTAAGTCTCTGGCAAAAAAACTCCTTTAGCAGCCACACATATAAAGAAAGGCAACCTAAAGAAATCTTCTGGCTGTACTTATTTTAAATTAACCAAAAGCTATTGTTGCATCCCTGACTGCCTACTTGTTTAAAAGATATTGCGGAAAACCACGGTTTCTATTTGGCTAGTAAGCGAAGCTCCGCATGACAGAATATGCATAGTGTTTTCCGCATTATTCAAAAAGCTATTTAGTCAGCAGTGCCATAGTGCAGCGCTATGCAGAACTAGTATGAAGCTGTACAATGCTGCCCAGAGTTCTGTATGATAAAACGAAAACACACACACACGCACACACGCACGCACGCACACACATGCACACACAAACTAACGAACCGGGGTATGTGAAATATATGAATAGTAATAGACACACTTACTTTTGTAGCATTTCGGCCGTTCCTCAACTGCTGTCCGGTGATACAGTTGTTGGCAAAGAGAATCGTTAGGGTTGCAGCAAGAACTTCAGTGTACTGCATTTCAAAAGAACCTGGTCAACGCTAACTGGTAGACTTTATTTGATATACTCTGATGTATGCCTGTAAAGTGCGGAGGTTGCACTGCAGTCACGTTTAGTTTCGCCGTAATGTAAAAAGAACTTGGACTGTCATTAAACTTTGAGAGGAAATATCACACTGTGTGGTAAATGTTAACCGCTCTCGTGCTTGCTGTCTTGCCTTATTGAAAAGGACGAGCCATGGACCGTACTTTGTTCGGGGCGAAGATTTTGTAACGTTGCTGTCATGCATATTTTTATTTATTTCACCGCGCTGCTGATGCGTCGTGCTGCGGTCTTTTCGATTACTTTATCAGTGGCTGTGGACGTCATAGCTTCCATGGCCCGCAACGCAATTGCATGGCCGGAATAGGTTGCGCTGGGACAAGCCGCTCTTCTTTCCCCCCTATCGGCCCTACCAACCCTTCAAAATGATTCTTAGTAAATATCAGACCACATGGACCTCAGAACTGACCGGAGCTTTGACGTCGCTGCGATACAGTAGCTGTAACCAAGATATTACCTTAATTCATGCTTCTCGGCCGCATCGCACTTGGTGTCAGGATATTGCACTGAAATGCCTTGCTCTGAAAGTTCCTTTTTGCAGGCTCTTATATTTAAGGCCAATGTGTTTACTTGATGAAGGAGGGCGAGAAAACAACGTATGGTCATCTACCTCACAAATATTCTTTAGCTTTGAGGACAACCAAGACGCCTGAAATACGTCGCAAGTCTTCACTAGCACCATTTATTTAGCGTTGATGTTTCTTTTATGACCCTGCACCACAATTAGAGCGCATTGCGTAAGCAACGCCAGTCGAACAAGCCTTACGGCTTTACTCTGATTAAGCCAGTCGTTATCGTCGCATCGTTCAGGCCTGAGGCGACGTTCCTCAACACGACCGTTCTCACATCTCACTCACGACCCTACACGCATTTCAAACAACGCGCAAGGACAGACACTTTTAGACTACATGTCTGAGCTTCTCAAACACCTCGAGCACCCGTGATGTTCACTGCAACGCGTCGCAGCGCAATTTCGTACCATTACCTGCTGGTCTGCAAGCTGCGAGACATCAAGCGCGACGTCACGCGCTACGTGCATTCCTATTGATTGAACTGGCTTAGGTCCGCCTCTGTGGAACTGTAGTTACGGTGCTCCGCGGCTGACACGAAGGTCGCGGGTTCGATCCTGGCCGCGGCGGTCGCATTTGGATGGAGGCCAAATGCTAGAGACCCGTGTTCTGTGCGATGTCAGTGCACGTTAAAGAACATCAGATGGTCAAAATTTCCGGAGGTCGCCACTACGGCGTCTCTCAATCATATCCTTGTTTTGGTGCGTAAAACCCCAGATGTTTATACTGAACAGACCAGTGGCGTAGCCAGGGGGTGGGACACCGGGCACGTGCCCCCCCCCCCCCCCCCCCCGAAATTTTTTTTGCCATGGCATACAGAGCCAAAAATGACCATTTCAAGGAGGTGCCCCTACCGAAATCAAGGAGGTGCCCCCCCCCCCCCCTCCCCCCCCGAAAAAAATTTCTGGCTACGCCCCTGGAATAGACATAGCACACTACGGAATATAAAGAAACGGCGGAGTCGGTCAAACGAAGGGACTGAGCGCTATTGCGTTTAGCACTGCCCAGTATGTTCCGCGCCGTAAAAACTCCGCTCTATAATTGTTTGGGGATATTAGTAGTCACAGTACCTGTAGATAGCAAAGAGAAGATCATTTTGTATTGTAGTAAACATTCATTTCTTTCAAGCAGACTTGGAGCGGAATCTCTTTGTAGATTGAATAGAACATTTAGCTAAGCGGGCTTCTAAGTATAAGAAAGTAATGCCTTTTATGAATCTTCTGTGTCACCTGTTCAATTGCATTGCCGGTGTCCACGTCTTAACACTGGGTCTGTTATGTTACTACAGCTTGAATTGAACGCATTCTCGCACTCTGACCTCCCTCAGTGTTGTTACTGTGCCTTTATGCCCAGAGTAGACATGCTGAATTACGCGGCAAGCCAGAAGAGCAACATAAGTGGGACCACCTTATCATGGAGAACTCATGTTTACTCGCTCCATTCGTTAAAGTTCGACATAAGTTTTGCATTCATCTACATGTAAAGTTATCCGTATCATGTATGCTTAGTTATTATGGGGTTAAATATTCAATACAAGTCGGAGTCAGTGATGTCGATCAACGTTCTCGATGGCATTGACAATTTGATGAAGCCAGTCACTCTTCCTTTAGCTTGGCACTCGCTTCTGCTCTCCCAACTCATTTGGGCTGAATGCGCAAGCGGCCCTTGCAATGTATATTGGAGGTATTCTGAGGCGGGTGCTAAGGCTGTTACCCAGATGGCTGGTATGCTTTGAAACTTTATTCATACCAACATTCCATCATTTGGGATGCTGAGGGCCGGGGTCAAAAAGCCTCTTCACGGGCTTGACTAGGACCACCACCCCGTACAAAATGGCAGGGATAGGCAAGCGTACAGGGCAATAAAACAATGTACGGAGTGAAAAACAACATATCTAGTTCAAATTTCATCAAACATAAACAGAAAAAAAATAGCTCAGGAAATTTTTTTTGTTTTTAAGAAAAAAAATACGCAAACGGCCACTGCCACAACCTGAGTGAGATAGTTATGATATAACAGAGATCAGAAAACACTATGTCGCTCAATTAGAACTCTAACAAGACTGTGAATGAATACATAAATATATACATATGCACATATATACGCAAATCAAAAAGTAATACAAGTCAGAGTGAAAATAAACCGGCAAACAATGTACCAACTTTAATTCATCGCGCTAGCGTTGTCACAGTGTTTTTTTATGAAGTCATTGAGCGAGATGTGGATGTGTATACTGTTACTGTGACGTCATCTCTGTCATGAGGGGAGTAGCCAGAAATATTTCTAAGGGAAGGGATGGGAAGGGGCGGGGATTTAATTACTCTTTAGATGTTCGTGCTTGCATTTGTATGAGCGCGTGTATATACAAATGTATACATGCGTGTGGTATTGAACACATTATTGAACATTAGCGCACATTATTGAACTATGTATCAACTAGTCCAACATTGTGCGCTATTGGAAATCATGCCTGTCCATCAAGTAGCAAGGAAACACTTACTGTAATTTATTTATTTATTTATTTACAGATACTGCAGACCCTCCTCGGGCCCATGCAGGAGTGAATACAGACAATTCAAACAGACAATAAATAGCAATACATTGAATAGCTTGGAATAACTGAAAGAATAAATAAATGACAAGTAGAGAAATGGAAAGTCGTCGCAATGTTCAGTACATATATTCTTGTTATAAAAGAGAATTTCACTCAAATGAATGTATTTTCAATGAGTCATTAATATCAAGAAAATTAATATTTACAATGAGTTCAGTAAATGTAGCCAGCGAGGGAGAGTTTATTGCTTTTTTGATAACGCATTCCAATAAAAAATTGCGCGAGGAAGGATAGCGAACTTGTAGACAATAATGTGGCTAGCTCGTTGCCTTAAAGTTTTACTGTGATTCGTTGTGGCTGAAAGTTTTGAGGGATGTTGAAGACAACGCTCCTGTGCTAATTCGAAGTCCCCATGGTAAAGTTGGAACAGGAATTTTAATAAAACTTCATTTGGGCCTAGTTGGTACATATTCCTACACTAAAAATTCACAGCGCAAAACACCCAAGACGCCCCACATT
Source organism: Rhipicephalus appendiculatus (assembly GCA_030522465.1). Lineage (NCBI taxonomy): Eukaryota > Metazoa > Arthropoda > Arachnida > Ixodida > Ixodidae > Rhipicephalus > Rhipicephalus appendiculatus. The sequence goes on along the minus strand of JALIZH010019440.1, from coordinate 44,369 downwards.
CAGCGCTCGTGTGTGTATTATTTTCTATGTGGGGCGTCTTGGGTGTTTTGCGCTGTGAATTTTTAGTGTAGGAATTTTAATCTGAATACTATCCTGCGCTGCTCAAGTTTTTTGTAGGCTTGCATTATTACGTAAATTTGTTAGACTAGAATGTCGGGAGTAAACGGAATATATGAAGCGGCATATATGAGGTAATCTGTCTATAACAACGCATACACATGCAGTTCAAAAACTATTGTGCATAGTAATGAAGTACTGTAAGAAATAGCTGTCGCTACCGATATCTAAAAATTCAGGCGAAAGTGCTGCTACAAAACGGAAACTTTGGCCAGTTGGTTCTACTTCATATTGACCGGCAGCGCAACCACACACACGGACAGAGAAAAGAAGAGAAACGGAAACACAGCGCTGACCTGCTTTGTTTCCGAAAGAAAGTGCTGCTGTTCCTTGCTTTTTGTACGTAACCGTACTAGAGTGTACTAGAACTTTAACCGTACCCCGGTACCCGTATTGAAAACAAATATGGTGAATACTAAGCTAACTATGACCTTCTTTCGATATAGGCAAACAGAAAGCATCAGAGTATTTGTCTTCTGTCGGGCAAAATCAAGCGGTTACTGACACCTATACGTGGAAAATATTTTTAGCATATTTTACAAAACCTTTTCAGCCAGGTGTTTGCGAAGGCACCTTCAACAACACGAGCGATTGGGAAGGCAGGGAGGTTATTGCAAACACCACGCAACTGGGGAAAGCAGTTACATAAGCGTAATACCTGTTTCACCAGGAGGCGATTGTGTGATTTCGCCTGATTGTGTCGATGCCGAACCGGCAAACCGACGTAATGCGCATGGATAGGTGGTGCTTTATGTTATAATCATAACGCGGATAATTGCGTTATTTCTCGGTGTGATTTCAAGGCGAGTTCCCAAAACCGCTTCTAGGCGAGCGCTGCACTGTGATGGTCGCATGTGACCGGGCGCGTGACGACGTGCGCCAAGAAACGGTGTCCTAAGTGAGCTTGCTGAACTGCGACGGTCAAAATCAGTCTTCTCGACGCGAATGTATTGCCACGGCCACTCAATGAAGGAAACATTTTTAGTTGTTTGTCGAGCGGCTGTAGTATTTCTGCATACGCTACCAAAGGCGGAAAGATTGCTATCGTTATGAAGTAAAACTGGAATGTGCATGTTGAAATACATGGGGCCCAATAACACACTGGATAGTTCCTGGGTATCTTCTATTCATCTCTATCCAGCGCATGTTTCCCTGCGTGAAAATTACGTTCCGTGATTGTTTGGAGATACAGATATCACAGTAGATGGATAACAAGAGAAAAGCGGTTCGTATTGCACTGAACATTCGTTTATTGCTATGCTGGCAGTGTCAGTAAGACCTCCAGCAGTGTCTAATTATCAAAACACTGCAGTTAACTGAAAGGGCTTTAAAAGTGCGGTAATGATGCAGTTGATGAGTCTTCCGTCTCGTCTGTGTAATTGCACATCTTATGTCCGCGTCTGTACCATTTTTCTTCCACGAGTATGCTACTGCAGTTTGACTTGAATGCTTCTTCGCAGCTCTTCCTGTCCGTAGCATTGTTATTGTGTCTTTGTGCCCAGAGCTGACACGTTGAATTATCTGCAAAAGCAAAATAGCAATTCAAATGGCACTGAAACGTGGGGGAGAACTTAGCTTACCTTTACTCAATGAATTATATTAAGCTTAAAATGGGCTTCCTAAATTGCAACGCCTTCACTGAAAAGTAATGCGGCGTGAAAAAATGCAGTGATAAGTATTTGCACTAAAGGGTGGGTGGTAACAACCTTATTTAAATTATGCTCAGGTAACGCCTGGCGGGCCCGGGAACTAGGATACCCCTCAGGAGGAGCGACGAAAACGCACGTTGGTGAGTCGAGGAAAATGGTCGATGGAAACGCCCTCACTTTACTGCGCTACCAGCTAGCCACATTATTTTATTTGAAATACCTTAAAAGCCCGTTGGGCATTGTGTAAGGGGAGCTCTAAAATCACATCATTCCAAACAAAATAAAAAAGTATAAAAGACAAAAAAAAAAGTGACTGCACATGATACAGAAAACAGAACTTTTGTTTCCGGCCACTTCCAGTCCGCCTTTTGTAAACTGGTAGTTAAATTTTCTGCGCTGCGTCTGCGAACCCCGAATAAAATAAAACTCATAAAAAGAAGTGAACGGTTCACGATTACGAGTGGTGTGGGATAGGTATGATGTCGGAACATAAGGTTAGTAAAGATAAAGCCCAAGTAGCTGTCAGAGTAATTAATGAAAAAAAAAAATGTTTGAATGTGTTCATTGAAAAAACAGACTGTTTTCTTGTGTGTATGGGCCATCTACATGGCATATCCCTACTGCAGGACAGTCTTCTTTCACTCTAAAGTCTACATAAGGGACCTAAAAGTTCACAAAACGGTAGGAGCTAGCGCCATTAAAGACACTTGAATTCAACATTAACGTCGCCTAAGATTTTTTTTTACCGGTCAACAAACAACCAAACATAAGCAGCTTTATGACGTTTCGAGCTTTGCTTCTCGTTGTATTGTGCTTCATAATTTTTGTTTAGTTCTGATTCGTATTTTGCTTTGCGTTGCTGTACCTCTCATAGACTTAGTATGATGCTGTATACTGTGCATATGCGTTGTGTACTGGGTTTGTACCTTTGTTTTACGCACGAAATGCTTTTTATTGCGATATATGTTCCTTCTTGCTACGTTCATACGCGTTATTTCCGTTCCGATAGCAGTTATATGTGCCGTCATGTGCCGTATAAACTCGAAATCGATAGCATATCCTACTCGCACATCGTATGGTCTAGCCGCGGGTAAAAGCGCGCTAGTTGGAGGGACGAACGCGGCTGAAGCAGAGATGTAACGAGCCGACTATTGGGTGGAACTGCGGCTTCTTTTTTTATTGCCATGTAACCCTGCTTCAGCAGCCCTACTCCGGTGGTCTAGAAATATGCGTATAAAAATTAATATGACAAGCAAGAAAGTTACACTGGCTTTCTTCGAATACAGTGAAAGAGAACGGTAAGCGCATCTGAATGCAGTTGGACACAATGAAGATGTTTTCTTCACACACCTGCGTAAAAAAACAAAAATATTTCGAATCCCGCTTTTTTCAAAATTTTTAGTGAAATATTTCCGAATATATCCTAAACTCACAATATGGGCAACTGCATAATATGTGATTTGAGGATGATTATTGTAAACGTACTGCATCTAAGGCAAGCAGCTGAAGAAGCGCAGTACCTGCTTCGACTGGAGGCGATCCTGTGACACTTGATCGATTTGGAGCCGTACCTGCAAGGCAAATTAAAGGGGGCGTAGTAAGTTAGACGGTTGGCGAAGTGTCCATCTTCGTTCAGTTAGTCTGTCATGGGGAGGTCAAAGTAATGAAAGGTGACGTCCTATTCGAAGGGAAACCCGACCTTGAGATACCACGCCAGGTCTTGCAACGAAATAGCGTTAACGAGCTCGTTTCGCAGAAATCCCGGTGTCGGCGTGGGTGTCAGCGTCATTCGTTGTGGGCGAAAAATCATCATCTTGTCCGTTACCGAAAAATCGAGAAAGATTCAAATAAAATAAATAATAAAACAATTTCGCGTGAGAATCGAACCCAGGACACCTGCGTAACAAGCAGGCGTTCTAACACACAACCACGGTATTGCTTAAAACTCCCTCGAAAAAAAAAATAAAACACTATAGTATATAAATGTCATGTAGTAAGAGGAGTCTCCTAAACGCATGTAATATTGCGTGGCAAAAGCATAAAGTCGCGCCAGGCGTCCAAACATCTGAATTGCACAACGGGTGGGTGTTTTTAAGGCCCACCGATTACAAAGCGCTGACACAGATTTAACCTTCATCATCAGCAAAATCATCAACAAAGTGGGCACCTGCGTATGTTCGCGTGTTGGCTCTCGGACGCGTAGTGGGCCCTTCGCTGGTTCACAAAAAAAAAAAAAGAATTATGGAGTAGAGGGCACTCAGCAACTGTACTTTCCTATGTAATTTGTAATCCTTCTATTTTATAATCTCCTTTATTCCAAAATTTCACAATATTTTATAAAACGACTCAATTATTGACCAATCCCCCCACAGTGGGTGTGCGCCACAGTTAATAGGTGAACAAGAACAAAAAGAAGTACTTGGAGTAGGCATTTTAGGATCGTTTGAAACGGCAATTTTACGCGCACTCTTGTTCGTCTCCATGCGGCACGGCTGAGGCATGCACCAAGAACCTAGGCTAGCAATAGAGAAGGCGATGCGCACAGGGCCTGGTTACACTATCGCGTTCTAACCTTGAAGGTGAAGTTCAAATGTCCTCCAAGTTTTTTCGGCGGTTCTGAATGTTGAGAGCCGATGGGGCTGGTAGTTTCTTGAGCCCGCCCCCTAGAAAAGCCCGGACCTCCGCGCCGTGGTGGTTCTAGTGGTGGTGGTGGGGTGCGTGAAGTTTCTCTCGGTCCAGAGAAGACGTGGGGCAAGTTATCGCAACGAAACTTGTAGCGACTCAATGTGTTTGCTTACTTCCCTTTGTGTTCACCACGTGGGCGTTGAAAACCCACTGTTACTGGTCATCGAGAGAAATTTGTTCGCGCAAGCTTATGCGCGCAGGCACAGTGCTTGTTAATTTATTTAGTACGTGAACGTTTACTGCAATAGCTAGAGCGAAAACACTAAGAACCCCATATAGGCCTTATATACATTACGTGTTATCGATGTCAGTGATTTGCTTGTTGGCCCGAACTTCGACTTATTTTCTCCATAGTAGTCATTCTTTTCTAACTCCATATCGAAGGAAATTATCCGCTGCCATAGCAATTCTGCTAGGGTACACGAACAAAATGATGTGGTAGCTTCGGTGTAGTTTCTACGCTTCAGTCCACATTACTGTACTCCACATCTATGCCTCTTGATGACCGTGAGCACACCGTGACCGTGAGTGCGCTGCAGACGGGCATGAGATAGTGTGCACTCAGTGAAGAACATACCGGCACGATTTTTGCACTGATCGGCCAATGCATCGTATACTACGTGGGCGTGCCTTTCTGACCAAAACTTGCGTCTATTCGGGGCGCATATGCGCAGCAGGTTCTAAGTGAGTGAGCGGCATGTATACGCTTAACCGACAGCAGGAGTCCCTGAATGTACGCTCTGAGGAATTGTCTTGCGTATCGCAAGATAAAAAGAAAAGAGGCGAATATCTTACCTCCCAATAAACCCATAACGAAGCAAGTAGGCCTCGCAAAGAGCAGTGTGTAAAGCACTAGTTCCAGATCCTTACGTCCTGGCACTGCATAAACAAAACATTCATTGGTGCAACATGTCAGAGAATGGCAGGCAACTTTCGTACACAGCTAATCGCACTCGCGGGTATCAGCGGAGTTATTGCTGCTAGAATGTGCTGGACACAACCTCCCGGGTCAAATTGTCCGCAATGAATGCCAGTGGCTGTCAGGAGCCGGAGGTGTGTGTGTGGGGGAGGGGGGGAGGGGATTACAGTAAGAACAAGAGTGGTGCAAGCGACCGAGACGCATAAAAATAAAGAAACTCACACGGTCCCCTGTGCATTTGCCTGAGACGACCCAAATGCGAAAGCCTTCTTTTTCTTGTCAGTCGATTGCATTGATGCTTTCTCCACCCCTCCCTCTTAAAGGGTCCCAGCAACATTTTTCCAAGTAGCCATGGAATATATTCACTAAAGGAGCTTATTACGTCACGAATTCACCGGCGCAAAAATTTTTTATAATCCGTCTGGTACGAGCGGAGTTACAAAGATTCGTTGCACGCTGCAATTGCATTATCTCTTCTCTCGTCCCGACGAAAGCGCTGGAAGCTAAGCAGGGAGGATGGCACGGGGAAAGAAAATACATCACGCGCGCCTCGTGACCTTCAGCACTTTTTAGATGCGAAGCATCTTATGCTCGGGGCTATGTCCGTCCCGCGTCCCCCGTCCGGCGTCCCCCTTCCTGCGTCCCGCGTCCCGCGTCCGGCCACTTTCATGAAGTAGGGAAGCACCCATTATGCGAATCAGAACACTGTAGTAATATGAAGGCCGTCAACCCTATCACAGTCATCAGAGTCATGGCCGAGAGCACAGAGAGGCTGCTTAGCAATAGCTAGGCAGGTGGTGTCTGTCGCCCAGGTTGACCCCATTCCTTCAGTCATGGCCGAGAGCACAGAGAGGCTGCCTAGCAATGGCTAGGCAGGTGGTGTCTGTCGCCCAGGTTGACCCCATTCCATAATATTGCTTGCATGTGTTTGTAGGGGGGCTTACTCCGTCCCTCCTTCCCGCGTCCCACACCACCACAGCACATGCGCGTCCCCTCCCCCCTCTCTCTCCTACGCTCACCCCCCTTTCTCTCCTCTAGGAATCCTCTAATCTACGGAGCGTCCCACACCCCCCCCACAGCGCATTCGCGTCCCCCTCCCCCTATGCTCTCGTACGCTCACCCCCCTTCCTCTACTCTAGGAATCATCTACTCTACGGAGCGGCGCCCGCGTCCCACATCCCCACAGCGCATGCGGGTCCTCTCCCCCCTCTCTCCTCTAGTTTCCTCTACACTACGGATCGGCTCCGGCGTCCCACATGCCCACAGCGCATGCGCGTCCTCTCCCCTCTCTCCTCTAGGAATCCTCTACTCTACGGAGCGGCTCCCGCGTCCCACACCCCCACAGCGCATGCACGTCCCACCCGTCCTTTCCTCTAGGAATCCTCTACGGAGCGGCGCGCACGAGAGGTGGTGTGACAGCTCCATACTCCGCTGGGGGCACCACGGTAGTTCCGCGGTATGAAAATGACGGAGCGCGCGCGCCTCATTCTCTCTCCTGTGCAGCGCCGCGATGAACGCCCGGACCACTGCCGTGGAATGAGAGCGGCGATGTTCCTCCCGCTCAAGCTAATTATCTCCCCGCTGCTTCGCATCCACACATGGTTCCCTTTAGCGGGAGATGGGGAATTTTTTCTCTGTTTTCTTTCTTCTTCGAATACGCGACTTTTCAGTGCGATCACGCGCGCGCGTCTAGACAAGTCACGGCGTCCAGCGCCGGTCCCAAGAACGACCGAGCGCGCCCTGCTAAAATCAGCCAATGGCTGATGCAGTTGCTGTGACGAGTGATTTTTTAGCTTCTAGCGTCATTTGTCGAGAGAAGAGAAAGCAATTTTTAGCTCATTTGAGAATTTATTGTGAATTACAGGCTGCGGGCTGCGCTACAATATTTGGCTCGCGGGTTCTCGGGAGCCTCGACTACCGATCGGCAGTGTTTTCTGACCATGCCCAAAAAGTGGTGCTGGGCCCCTTTAAGCAAAGCTCTCTGAAGATTCAAATCCGCATTCGCAAACGCCATCAACGCTATAAGAGACGAGAAAATTCTTGAACAAGGTGTGTCGCTGTAGCAACGCTTCAACAAGCAGTGTAGTCTCCTTCAAGATTGCAGCCTTGAAGAAAACAAGACTTCTTGTTGAAACATTGGCTCCAGCAACACACCTTGTTCAAGAATTTTCTCGTCTCTTCAAGCTTCCATGTTCCCCTACACTTCTGCCTCACTTGGATGAACACTGTAAGTGTTGTCAAAGCGATAATGCACCAGATACATGTTTGCATAAGCACCTTAGTTAACTGAAATGAAATAAAACTGATGTATGTGATCGAACAAAAGGTGAAAAGGAAGAAGTGAACTCTAGTCCTTGCACGGTTTAGGCTGCCTGTGTAACAAGGGTATTAAAGGGACTCTGAAATAGATTTGAATATTTTGTACAAACGCATTCAGTTGGTAAATGGAGCGCTAATTTTCATTTTCACAATAATTTGAAGCTCTTTGCGTCAAGTATGTAATTTAAGGCGAAAGCCTTATACCCGTGCCACACGGGCACAGAAAATGACATTCGTCACTGAAGGCATTCAGTTCCCGAATGACATTTTTTTTCGGCTGAGCTGCTACACGTCCAAACTGAATGACATTTGACTTGATGATGTCGATCACATTTTCTTCTGTAGTGAGCAATTGTAGAGTAGTAATGAAAAAGCAAACATGCGTTTACAAGCTTGATATACCTCCGAGAATAATTAAATGTAGAAATAAGCATATTACGCTGCCGTTAGCTTTAGCTCGTTGCTTTGTTTCACGACGTCGTAACCGACCGTATAGCTGACTACTCGGATCCACAGCGTAAAAAAGAAAATGGCGCCTGTCGCATTCAAAGTACAGCGTCTACCAGCTGAAGATGTTCGTCGAGTGATTAGTGTAAATAAAAGACGCGAAAAGTTTCTTTCCAGCTGAATAGGATGTCATTTTATATAATTTAGGTACACCGCACTTCGTGAGCTGCGCCGTCGAGAGTATGCATTTCTCAGTTGAATGAGTTCTGGCGTAGGCATTTGGTGACGAATGGCATTTGGGCGAATGCCATTTCGTTTGTCCATGTGGTACCGCGCAAATGGCATTAAATATGAAGGCATTAGGAAGTAAATGCCATTTTCTCTGCCCGTGTGGCACGGGTATTAGATGCCTCATCAAACGCGAAATTTGACCGTCGGTGTCCCACGGCGCAAGGGAGGAGGGGTGCAAAAAAAAAAAAAAAAAAAAAAAAAAAAAAAAAACCTCACCATCTCCCGCTAAAGGGGACCATGTGTGGATGCGAAGCAGCGGGGAGGTTAGCTTGAGCGGGGAGAAACGTCGCCGCTCTCGTTTCGCGGCCCGGGCGCTCATCGCGGCGCTGCACAGGAGAGAGAATGAGGCGCGCTCCGTCATTTTCATACCGCGGAACTACCGTGGTGCTCCCAGCGGACCATGCAGCTGTTGCATCACCTGTCATGCGCGCCGCTCCGTAGAGGATTCCTAGAGGAGAGAACGGGGGGAACTGTGGGAGAGGCGAGAGAGGGGACGCGCATGCGCTGTGGGACGCGGGAACCGCTCCGTTGAGTACAGGATTCCTAGAGGAGAGAAAGGGGTGAGCGTAGAAGAGAGGGGGAGAGGACGCGCGCGCTCTGTGGGGATGTCAGACGCGGGCGCCGCTCCGTAGAGTAGAGGATTCCTAGAGTAGAGAAAGGGGTGAGCGTAGGAGAGAGGGGCAGGGGGGCGCACATGCGCTGTGGGACGCGGGAAGGACTAAGCCCCGTAGAGGATTCCTAGAGGAGAGAACGGGGGGAACCGTAGGAGACGAGAGAAAGGGGACGCGCATGCGCTGTGGGACGCGGGAACCGCTCCGTAGAGTACAGGATTCCTAGGGGAGAGAAAGGGGGCGAGCGTAGAAGAGAAACGGAGAGGACGCGCATGCGCTGTGGGGATGCGGGACGTGGGTTCCGTAGAGTAAAGGATTCCCAGAGTAGAGAAAGGGGGTGAGCGTAGGAGAGAGGGGAGAGGACGCGCATGCGCTGTGGGACGTGGGTTCCGTAGAGTAGAGGATTCCTAGAGTAGAGAAAGAGGGTGAGCATAGGAGAGGAGAGAGAGAGAGGTGGAGGGGACGCGCATGCGCTGTGGTGGTGTGGGACGCCGGAAGGAGGGACGGACTTGCCCTCCCCCCCCCAAACCACATGGGGGCAAGATCAAGGAATGGAGTCAACCTGGGCGACACAAACCACCTGCCTAGCCATTGCTAGGCATGCAGCCTCTCTATGCTCTCGGCCATGACTCTGCTCACTGTAGTGGTGGTTGACGGCCTTATATTGTACTACAATGTTCTGGTTCGCATAGTGGGTGCTTCCCTACTTCATGAAATTCCCGATCTCCCGCTAAAGGGAACCATGGGAGATAATTAGCTTGAGCGGGAGGAACGTCGCCGCTCTCATTTCACGGCAGCAGTCCCCCCTCCAAACACATGCAAGCAAGATCAAGGAATGGGGTCAACCTGGGTGACAGGCACCACCTACCAGACGCCACAGACATTGCTAAGCAGCCTCTCTGTGCTCTCGGCCATGACTCTGATGACTGTAGTAGTGGTTGACGGCTTTCATATTACTACAGTGTGCTGATTCGCATAATGGGTGCTTCCCTACTTCATGAAAGTGGCCGGACGCGGGACGGGGGACGCGGGACGGACAAAGCCCCGAGCATAAGATGCTTCGCATCTAAAATTTCGCATTTCCACCAAGTGAATCATGACGAGTGGGCGAAGCACTGGGGATCGTTCTTACCATAAATCACCCGTGACATTGCCCACTCGCGCATGTAAATGAGTGACAACGCGTGTGGACAGTATATGCAACGTTTTTTTTGCCTTTGAGCCGCCGCTTCCCGCGTCCTCAACTACGGGGTAGCAGCTTGTTCTCGGCGTTGCCGTTTTGCCTTGCGCGGGCGAGAGCGCGTTCACGATTGTTTTCATCCATGGCAAAAAGAGAATGTGTGGTCTGCAACGCACTTATTCTTCATCGTCATCGTTATGACGTATAGTGGGTACATTCCATGTGCTGTGCAATGATGGCACAAATAGAATGCGTGGTCTGGAACGCGCTTATTCTTCATCGTCATCAGCGTCATCATCATCGTAATGGCGTATAATGGTTACCTTGCATGTGCTGTGCCGTGATCGCAGCGTCATCGTCATCGCACTAGCGTGGCTACATCAGGGGACACCGGGGGGAGTGATGTACAAGCCTCGACCTTAAGGAGTTTCGTCCCTAAAGATCGTCGCGTGAAGATGTCACAGATCACCGAAATTTTTGGCGACACGTGATGACACCTGACATGATGACACCATTACATGGCATCGTAGATTGGTCAAAGGTGGGCTGACCACGGAGGCAGTGCAAAAAAAAAGGTATGGTGCGTCCGATCCTGGAGGGAGTGGGAAACTACGCCAGTGGCAGAAAGCGTTCGGAGGATGGTGGGCCAGGAACAATACATCGACTAAAAAGAAAACGTAGATGGGTGTTGCCTTCCAGCCGTCTCAGGTGAGTGCATGAGGAACCCTGTGGGCTTTATTTGTATTGTGCAGCACAGCACAGATGACAGCGTATTGTGCATTTCTTCACTGAAATACATACTGCTACAAATATGACACGCACCGATTTGCGGTTGTAGACCGTTGTGGGAAAAGGAATTGAGAAAAGTGATGACGAGTGTGAATTCTCAAGGCCATGAGATGTGCCAAAATAATTTTTTCATCTTTCCGCAGCGAAAAAAAAGATTGCGAGAAAAAAAAAAGAGCAATCGCGGTTGTTCTCATGTCGGACTTGCATGTGCACTGCGAAATACATTGCTCCTCTATTTATCATAGTGTTCCAGAGATGACAGCACTTTTGTCATATTATTACGGGGAAGAAACTATAGCGGCCGTATTGGGAAGGTGGTCAAACCGTTGATTGATGAACCTACTTTTTGCCTGTTCGAAGTCATGACATTCTGCTATGATCGACTGCACAGTCGAGCAGTCCTTGCACCGCAGGAAATTGAAGGCGTCATCGGCAATTCCATTTATTACGTGTCCGGCTTTGTCCTCTTAAGGCATGTCCTCATCTACCTTGCGGCACAGAGCCAGCACGTCTTGAATGTACGAGATGTACGGCTTTGTGGATGCCTGGGCACGAGTTGCGATCTCTTTCTTTGTGGCCATTTGTCCCCCGACAATTTTCCCAAATAAATCGCGTAATTTCTGCTTGCAGACATCTCAACTTCTCAACTCTTCTTCATGCATCTGGTACCAGACTTTTGCCGCGCCACGCAAGTAGAAGAGGATGTTTGCCAGCATCAGTGTCGGGTCCCAGTGGTTGCTGCTGCTGACGCGCTCAAACAGAGCCAGCCCATCGTCGACGTCAGCGCCACTTGTGCCGTTGAATTCCCAAAATCTCGGGGGTGCACCACAACGATCGGCTGTGCGCCTGACGGATCTTGTTCACACTGGGTCGCTTGGTCTGTCATCGTGGTAGCAGCAATGCACCGTCCGCTGCGAAGATCCACCTCCTGGTCCTGTATATCGAGTCGTACCCCGCACCTCTACCAAAGATGTTACGGGAAAGAAACTATATACACAGGATATATTTGGTGGCAAAAGCGTACAACGTTGCCGCAGTCGAAGCGCGTTACGTTCAGCATTTCGTCGTCATCATTCTACGCCAACTTCTCCACCCGCGACAATAGTAACACATAACTACGGGAATCTCTATGGCAGTGTTACATTCTCATCTGGATCTCTTGCACCCTCAATAAAAAATATTGATCGGTATGTGCTAAATATGGCACTGCTTGCAATAGATGGCTCATTTATGGTGCGAATGAGTTATGCTGTAGACTAAATGCTGAAAAAAGTCAAAACACCATTTCAGGGTCCTTTTAAGGAAGGACATTGCTCACGAGTTGCAAAAAGCGCCCGGCCAGAAAAGTCGCTCGTCAAGCTTACGGTGTGTATGTGTTGCTTATTCTGTGCGGACTTCCAGTTCTTTTTGGGCTGCAGAGATTTCTTTGTTCTACATACGTTTTTCCGTTGTTTGCATTTAAAAAAATATGCAGACGTATATCGAGAAACAAGATCTCAATTATAACTTGCTCGTTGTAGGAACGCTCGTCTTGACATTGCACAAACGCTTGGAGGTACTATGTATTCACTAGTAATCATGCGCTTCGTGTGCTTGAGAGTACTATCGGGGATCTCTTCGTTCTTAGATTGAAAGAAGAAAAACAAATAGCGGCTATTTAGCGCAACCATTGTCAGTGAAGCTGTATGTAAAAACAAATGGGCATAATTGGAACGATAATGGACTTGCGCGTAAGGGTAGGATACGGCTTAAAAGGGGCTCACCGACAGTCTCCACACCAACTACTGGAACATAGTTCTTTGCTCCCGCGGCCCAATACGTATCTCTGAAACAAGACATATAGTAGCATCATAATCAGCACCGATGATTCAGTGCAACCTGTGCTGTACATGCCTATACTGCACTATGCATGGCTATGCTATGCTTTACCATCTCCTCTCCTCCTTTCCCTCTTCTTCACCGCCACATCACTGCTCCTCAACCTCATTTTCATTACTCTCCCTCTTGCTATACTACGCTATACATGGCTACGCGATACATGATTCTAGCCTGCGTGACGCCACGTGACGTAAGACGACAGCATACGACAGCCCGGGCCTCTAAAGTATTCTGCCCTTAAAACATACTCTAGGAATAGTAAACGCTTCCATGAACAGCTAAGCTAAATTTCGGGATCGTACATGGCACATGAATTACACAAGCAAAGGACCAGGTAAACGCTTTCTCGAGCGTGCTCTTTTCAGATGGAGTCACTCTTTATTTTCTTGAAAGCTGCCGGCTACTGCCGAATTTCAGCACCTAGCAGATTGCTGCTATTGGCCTGCATAAGCCACTGTCACATAACCGACGTTAGTCAAGAGCTTTGTTTGGACCAGATGCGCTTCTTGTTTTCACGGCGTGTAGTAGTTGCACTTAAATAAACGTGTGTTCTAGGCACCGTAGAGAGGAATTTTTTATTCCCACAGCAGTTTTATGGGAACTCGAGGTGCATTCTTGCCGTCACCGCCACGTTCCATACCAAGTCCCAATCGGTAACATCACCCCGCGCGTCGTGCGTTCTATTTTCGAGGGAAAGCTCGGCGAAGGCTGTATACATGATACACGTGATGCTGTAGCAGAGAAAGAAGACACCGGCCGGCTCCGTCTGGCGAAGGAGTGTGAAGGTGTGTTTGTGTGGGTGTGTGTGTGGGGGGGGGGGGGGGAGTTGCGTAGCTCGGGCAGCAACTGCAAACTTTGATTAAAAGGGTGCGTGCGCTATCTCTACTGAGATTAGTAGGTGGCTCATAACCTTCTACGAATTGTGCTCTCACCGCTTACTTCGCGTTGAGACGACAGCACGAAAACCGCTTCGTTATCTGGAGCAGCCGTATTCTCTTATGCCAGCGTTTTGTAGGGTTAGGAAAGATTGAATGCCAGTGGTGTTACCTGGTAGCCTTACTTTGTACAACATTCCAATTGGTTGCAGAAGGGTTGTAAGGCGGGCTAGTTGGTATAGATTCATGTTGAAATATTGGCAGCGCAAACTGACGGGACACAGTGTCCTCTTCTGTGTCCCGTCAGTTTGCGCTGCCAATATTTCAACATGATTCCAATTGGTTGCTATCGCATTTATTGGTTCGCCCTTGGGGAGGAACTACCGACTTATTATTGGAAGTGACACACTTTTGCTAATAAAGCGGGTACTTGGCACGTTTCTGTGCCACGTGTCACCTTATTGTACACAGAAAACTCGGCAGGGAAACGTGCCTGATGCGTCACGCCCTTGCTGACACCGCAGGGCCCACGTTGTTTCATACTTTTCGGCTGTCGGGATCCTTTCGAAAAGCGCTCTCTCAACGTCAACAAACCTTCAAACAACGTAATATTATGACTCTCGCTCCACCACGGTCTAACGCTACTTTCTTACGATTTTGGGCGGGCGTTTTGAAAGAATATAGTAGTTAGTCATAATTAACGACGCTCGCGTTAATTATACGATAAGTTAGAGTATTTACGATTAAATTTGGGCATTCTTCGACGGGAAGGTACTAATTATGACATGAAAGTCACAAATCAATATTTGGCTGTCACTTTTTTTAGGGTTCCCGGCTCTGTTCTGCAATCCAGGTCTTCATTGAGAGCATTGACGTCCACTACCACCGCTAGCGGCAGGCTAATCTCTGCAATGCCCCTCTGCATGCAGCCAAGAATGTGAGCATTGCTTCACTTGAGCGTTTGTCCCTCCACAGGCATCTCAGTCAGCAATAAATGAATAATACACTCTTAAATATTGCCACGGCCGTGAAACTTACCTTATTTCCCAGTGACCACATCCAAGAACCGTCTGGAACAAGACATTGCCCCCGATTATGAATGCGAATGGTGAATATCCATTTAAGTGTCTTCATAACTGCTATTTCCATGACATAGGAAAAAAAAAGAAAACAGAAGGCCTTCGTCGTTTTCTACGTAATTAAAACATAATTAAGACTAAAGTTTGCAGATACAGTGGGATTAAAAAAATTGAGAGTAACGATGACATAATATGTAACATAGATTATTGTTTTTCTCGGATCCATGCTAAGATGGCCGCTCTTCAAGAGGAATTCAGCGAAAAATTTTAATTCGAAAGAAAATCAATAGCCTGGCATTCAAAACCATGAAATATGAAAACGCTACGCCTCAATTGAAATGCACGCTCATGTTTTTCTCGCGGTGAATTGCGGGTTCGAGAAGGGATCTTTGCCAACAAAGACGACGAATACAACAAAGCAATAACAGTGTCAATATTATCTAATATTTACGAATTTCTTGCTAAACTACCCGGTTCTTGGCCAATCCCCCCAGCGTGGGTGTGTGCCACGGTCTAAAGGATCTACTCTACTCTACTCTATTATCTAAGGCTCTTCCGTCGCTTCATGATCAAGAGTGAAGTCCATTGTCCAAACTTGGTGTTCTATTGTTTTTGTTATCCGCACCATAAAGTTGCTGATGACACCTGGTAGTTCAAGTGCACAAATCAGTGAGATCTATTTGATACAGCTTCTTTAAGATAACCGAGAAGTTCGTCTGTGGGCTGAAGAACGCCATCGAACGATGTCGTACACAAGCTATACCAATTTATTTTACCCTCCGGTTTGGCTAGCACTAAATTAACTCCATTTAGCGTACAGCCCTTATGACCTGACTGAAATAAGCAGCCTTTAGATTCTTAGCTCTTTCTTCGGACTGTCATAAATAGGCTCCTTTGTGTCTGATTAACTGGCTCGTTTATCAGTGCATACAATTTTGAAGCCTCTACGTCAGCCACAAATCTGGAGAGAATCGTTTTAAAACAGTTTGGGCACAGTGGTTAGGGCTAGCCCGGTGTACGTGACTGACAACCATTTTGACTGAGACCGTCTTTCGTTGTTCGCGTAGGATCTTTACCAAAATTTTACAAATCTTAATTGTGTCAGAGAAAAGCGATCAACATACATACTGATATTTACGTGGTTGCTACGGGCTTTTTAGCGAGTGATATGACATCAGAGGTCGCGTACGGAGAGCCCATATTCTCTGGATTATCACCATTCGCTTCTCTTCAAAAGACGTGAACTTACACCATGGACGTGACTAAGGGTTAAAAAACCGCCAGGCCTGCGCGGAACTCGCAGCACAGCCACAGCGAAAGCTGGGAGAGCGGCCTTTCTAGAGCCTTTTTTAAACATTCTTGGGGCAACTAAAACAACCGCACTTGCATGGCACCCACTACGCCATAAATCATCATAATTCTTGTGTAGTGGGGAAGCGTCTACTGTGCCATTATTCGTCATTCTTCAGAAAAGCGCGGTACCCGCTACACTCTTGTAACGCATTATGTGCACTTTGTTGATGCTGTCGCTGACGACGATGATGAATTTTGCCTCAGGCTTTTGTAATGGGTTGGAGCATTGAACGACCCACTCGTTACGCAATTCGATTTGTGTGACGCCTGGTTCTTACTTTACTGTTCTAAAACGCTTAACAACACACGTTAACGCGATTCCTTACCCGACATGAAGCCTGCATAGGCTCAGATTGCACCGCAGTTTCAAGCAGCGGCGTAGCTCAGTGGTAGAGTGCTGGGCTGCCACGCAGAAGACCCGGGTTCGAATCCCATTCGATCATAGGTGTTTTTTATTTCGTTTTTTCTTATTTCGTGCGATATTGGTTACGGACACCGGCGGTGGCGGCGGCGGCGGCGGACAACTACGGCGCAGAAACGACCCTTGTTGTGATCTCATAACAGCTTCGCTGTAAAAACCATCTCTCTCACTCTCCTCTGGATGCGTCACATAACGACGTGCTAGCTTAAGACTAGGCGGCGGCACCGTTTCCTACAGGGGGTGTGCACTCAGCCTTGATCTACAAAGTGGTAACACCATCGCCGCGCCATTTTGAAGGTCCGTTCGTACGTGCCGTCCGCGTTGTCCGTGCGTCGGCGTGCACGAGGCGTACCGGAGGTCAGCCACGTCGCCGTACGGATCTCGGACACAGCGCGTGCGGCGAGTTCTTGCGCGCGCGGCAAGAGCCAGGACCTTCAAAATGGCGATCCCGACTCAAGCGCTCCTCGCGGATGACGTGAAGTGCATACCACATATACAGGGAGATCAGCCCCGCGACTCTGTTCACTATAGTGGGATACCACTTAAGAAGTCCGGAGAGGCTCCACCCACACGACCGAAGCGCAGCAGCCGATCCTCTCCTCGACTGAAGAAATAGTCCCGCTCATCGACTCAGCAATTTTCTCTTGCCATCTTTGCCTGGTCTTTTCGGAGCACTCTGGAGCGCTCTCGCGAGCGCCATTGTGTTCGGCTGGTTGAAAGCGAGGGCGCACCTCTCGTTCGACTGGTTCTTTTCGATCGCTTTCCTCTCTCATCGAGCTCTCTGAGCTGCTCCGAGCCCTCTCGACGGATCAGTGCGAGCGCTTCCGGTCAGGTGATGAGTGAGTGGTTACAACTTTAAAGGCCAACTCCGGCGATTTTTTTTACCTTGTCAGGGTAATGGTGCTTTTATGTTCCTGAGACACTCTTGTCACGCGCCCGATAGCTGAAATGCTCAGCAAATTCGAAAATAATTTTTAATAAGCAAAAAGGCGCAATACCGAAACCGAAACCCAACCGAGTGTACTGTCTACGTATGACGTAGTAGTTTGTTACGAACCGGAAGTCGTGCAACGCATGCTCGTCCTGCCGGCGCGGAATATCACACGCTCCTCCACAGAGAACAGAAAATTGCTCGCCAAACCAGCGAAGCGCCGGCCAAACACCGTCGTCTTGTGGCCAGCACAATATACGCTGTAGCGGCCCAAGTTAGCGAACCCATCGGCTGTGTCACTTCCGTCGACCGGCAAACCAACACGTCACACATGCAATGTTGCCAATAATTGTGGGAAGCCGGGTGGGCGTTTGCAGACAATCTTTAAAATTCATTTGTAAACAATCAGCGCATCTCTCAAGCTTGAAATTTGGCATAAATGACGGAAATGTGCAAATGAACGTACCCAGCGAATTTCATTGAGATCCATAGACATCGAAAAATCGCCGGAGTTGGCCTTTAAGTCCAGTGCAGACGCTGAGGTTGCCCCGCGCCATCCGGCTACTCCCACGTGGGGACCGGCAGGTCTAGCCTAACGGCCCTGTCGAGGGCGCACTGGATGGCCAGGATTTGGTCCGCAAGGTTTGGGCAGCGCAGAAGCGCATCCCACTCGGTCTTGGTGTAAGTCGGGCCGAGCCACTCGCACTCCCCAAAGCATGTGTGCTAATGTAGCAGTCTGCCCGCAAGCGGTACAGGCGGCGTCACAAGCAGCGCGGTGGTCGCGGCGGGATCATATCAAATGATCGCGTCGTCTGGTATCTGCGTAATTTTGTCAACATGTCAAATAGAGCCAGTTTAAGCGCTGAGCTGATGCGATTTCCTTTGTCAACCTACCCGGAGACCGGCGGCGAAAGCTACGACGGCGATGACGACATAAGCCGTGCCTGCGATCAGTAATTCGCCCAGCTGAGCGCTCCCTTGTTGGCGGCTTGTTTCATCCGCGCGTGGGCCATTTTGTTTGAAAGCGTGGGAAGCTTCGGCTAGGTTTCGACACGGCTTCTACTAGAGAACGGATTTTCGTTGTAGGCACATGGTTCCTCCCGTTCCGGTTTTCCTCCGGCAACGAGTTTGACGTTCGGCTCGAGCGTTCGTACTCTGCCAAAGAGTGCGAGCAATGCCGGATCCGTTCACCTCTGAGCCGGAGGACACAGACGACCAGTCAAAGATACCATCTGTATCCGGGAGTCGCCGGCCATCCGTCTCATGACGTCAGTCGGGAGTGCGCGCCCATTTGGTGCAGGCTTGTGTGCCTAAGCCCTTGAGGAGAAAATGCCGCGGACTTCTCAAGTTGTATCTATGGACTTATGACGACATAATAGCCGTACGGCCTAGTTTTTAGGGGCGAAGCTCCTTAGGGCATAGGCTAGTCCGGCGTCGCGTCGTAGCCGCCGTATAGTGGAATGTACCCACTACACGTGATAACGATGACGCTGATGAACATCGTCTACCCCATATGTAAATAATAAAACATTGTGTATATACTTTATCAATATGTAAATAATGAAACATTGTGTATATACTGTATGTATAATCACACCACACCCCCGCGTTTGTGTGTCAGGTCTTTGTATGATGATCGAGTGGGCAAAATTTACGGAGGATTGACGGTTTACCAGATTACCTCCGAAGCTTCGCCCACTCATCATCATTCACTTCGTGGATATGGCATGATTTTTGAGAATAGTAGAAGTCGCACACGAGAGCGCATGTGCAGTTCTGATCAGTTTTGTCAATCGCATTTTCCATAACATAGCTCAAGTGATGACGTTTATATACCGTGCATCATCATCAGCCTGTCTACGCCCACTGCAGGGCAAAGGCCTCTCCCATGTTTCGCCAATCAACCCGGTCCTGTGCTTTCTGCTGCCACGTTATACCTGCAAATTTCTTAATCTCATCTACCCACCTAATTTTCTGTCTCCCCCTCACGCGTTTGCCATCTCTTGGAATCCAGTCAGTTACCCTTAATGACCAGCGGTTATCCTGCCGACGTGCTACGTGCCCGGCCCATATCCATTTCTTCTTCTTGATTTCAACTATGATATCCTTAACCCCCGTTTGTTCCCTGACCCACTCTGCTCTCTTCCTGTCTCTTAAGGTTACACCTATCATTTTCCTTTCCATCGCTCGCTGCGTCGTCCTCAGTTTAAGTTGAACCCTCTTTGTAAGTCTCCAGGTTTCTGCTCCGTAGGTAAGTACCGGTAAGATGCAGCAGTTATATACCTTCCTCTTGAGGGATAGTGGTAGACTACCATTCATGATTTGATAATGCTTGCCGAATGAGCCCCATCCCATCCTTATTCTTCTAGTTATTTCACTCTCATGGTTCGGCTCCGCGGTTACTACCTGTCCTAAGTAGACGTACTCCTTTACAACTTCCAGTGTCTCGCCACCTATCGCAAAGCGCTGTTCTCTGCCAAGATTGTTCCACATTACTTTAGTTTTATGCATATTAATTTTCAGACCTACTCTTCTACTTTCCGTATCCAGTTCAGTAATCATAAGCTGTAATTCGTCTCCCGCGTTACTCATGAATGCAATGTCATCAGCGAATCGCAGGTTACTGAGATACTCTCTATTAACTCTTATCCCTAACTCTTCCCAATCTAGGAATTTTTCAGGGCCCTAGATATAGCGTGCACAGCTTTCGTCAATTCGCAGTCGTGTAAATAAGTGCCGTTTTTAAAGACTCACGTATTTATTGATGCTTTATAAAAAGCTTTGATGCGACTTACCTGGTTATAATATGCAAGAGTGCGACGATATGTGGGCACAACAGGGACGTCGCTCTTATTGGAGGTCCAGCAGATACATGCATTCTTATGCAATAGCCCACCATAGCCCCACTTCAAGAAGAGCTGCGCGTTTCCGTTTAGCAGCTGTATCGGGAAGAAAATGCAAAGTGAGCGCTGAAGAATTTTTACCTCACGCAGACCGTCTGACGCTCATACTTTTGAAATCGTATCGACTCATCAAGACTTGTTACTGAGCTAGTTGGTTCATGACTTGAGAACAAACTCACAGGGTCCCTATGGCTTCAGTCGACTCGAAAATGAAAGCCATCATGTTCTTTTTCTTCTAAGTCGATGTACTGAACCTCCCGCGCCCTCCTCCGTAAACTTTCTGCAACTAACGTGGTTTCGCAATGCCTCCAAGATTGGAAGCATTGTAAGCTGTCTGTAACTCACCCAGTTTTGTACTGCCTACGGGATCAGCACACTGTGACCATGCAATGACGTCTTGTGATGACGTAACCATGTGACGTCACAGTGATGTAACGTGGTTACGTCACTGATGATGATTTTTTGCATCACTCGGGCTCACGCCATCGACGGGAGACGCCGTCGCGGGATGCCGCTCTCTTTTCGCGTTTGGTGAGCCGTCTAAGACTTTTGTCTTTAAAAGAAAGGTACGGCGCTAAGAACACGCGGACGGAGCGAGACATTTCGTTCTCGTTTGTACAACGTCAAATACTTCGTTCCCGTATACGTCGTTTGTGTTTCGCTTCGTCATCATGTGCTTGGCGCCGTTCCTTTTGTTATAAGGTTATCGAATCGTTCTTCCACGACTACGCCGTTGTAGCACACGCTGCACTTGACTGGAACATTGTACTTCGACAGTGTTCCTTTCTGATGCGTTTGACGAGAAGTAGGTCGTGGTACTGACCTGCTCTTCCCCGAATCAAAGTAATACTGGACATTAAAGTCTGAAATACACAAGCTGGCTGCTTATTCAATGCGTGTGATATTTCGCGCTTATCCGGTACTTTCGCGCTCTACTGTATCCATCGTAAAACTAGGGAAAGGGGGGGGGTAAGGGTTGGCTACCCTTACCCCTTCCCCAGTGCAGGGTAGCCAACCAGATATTTGATTTCCGGTTAACCTCCCTGCCTTTCCGCATCCCATCTCTCTCTCTCTCTAGGGGGGGGGGGGGGCAATGTAATCATATATAATTGCTGGGATTTGGCGCACCAAAATCGTTATGCGATTATTAGGCACGCCGTAGTGAGGGACTAAGGATTAATTTTGACCACCTGGGGTGCACCTATATCGAAGCCTACGGGTGTTCATCGCAGCGCTTCTTCAGGCAGACAAGCGAAAGAGGCATTTGCGTGGTAACGTTATTAACGAGGTAGCGTTAAAGAGCTAGTTTCGCAGAAATTCCGGCGTCGGCTTCGGCGTCATTGGTTGCGTGTGAAAAATCAGCCTTTTCCGTGAACGAAAATTCGAGATGGATGCAAATAAATGAATAATAAAAAATCTTCGGTGGGGCCGGGAATGGAACATAGGCCTTCGGCATGACAAGCAGGTGTTTTACCACCGAATCATTCCAGTGGTTTAAATTGTTTCGAAAAAACAAGAACCATATAGAAATTTCATGTAGTACGCGTAGTCTGCTTACCGCATGTAACATTGAGCAACAACAAAGTGCCCAGCTGCGTAGGTGCACATATTGCCTTACGGACGCGCAGTGAGTATTCAGCCTATCCGCATAAGGAAGAAATATGGCGTAGTGGGCGCTTCGCCACCGTACCTGCAGTGAACATTCTAGGACAGTTTGAAAAGGCCAATGTTACGCGCACGGACCTTTCTTTCACCAACCGCACAGCTATTTACACAGACTCGCGAGCAACCGGCCGAGCCTTCATGACGGGTTCGGTATGCCGGGAAGCCGCTCGAGTTCTCTCTGCTGCCGATTTGACAGACAAAAAACACATCATCTGGTTCCCGGCACACGTTGGCCGACACGTACACGGAACCATCCTTAATGCCAACGAGTTGGCACACTCCCGGGCGCGAGGTCTTACATTCCACGTCAGGGAGAGCCACTCGGAGACTGAGGACGCAACCTGGTACTAGCGAGATCCCCTTCTAACCTTTCAGGAAATTTGCAAGCACTATCAGTTGGAACGGCGGATGTTCCCCCTCCCGCATCCAAATCTAAACAGAGCTCAGTCTATCACTTTACGTCAGCTACAGACGGAGGCATACGCTTCTCCTCTTAAATGTTCTAAATACATGGATGGTATAGAGCCGGGCTGCCCTCGCTGTGGCAACCCGCGTTGCACTTTAGAACACATGCTGTGGCAATGTCCTGCACTGCGCGAGAGCTCCGGGTCTCCCTCTACGGAGGAGGACTGGCGATATCTTCTCGCTAGCAACGAGAAAGAAGACCAGCTAAGTGCTATCCAGAGAGCCCATGACATGGCCGAGGAGATGCATCTCCCCGTCCCGTCGTGGGTGCGGCCCGCCGACGTCGCCCCCTAAGGGGGGAGTGAGCGTCGTCTCCGGATCTAAATAAAGTTCTTTGCCTGCCTGCCTGCCTTGCGTCACAGTTGAGGTGTGTACCAACAAACGAAGAAGTCAGGCATAGCGATTCAGAAGGCGATGCGAACTGGGCCCAATTACGCTATCGCGTTCTACTTTTTAAGGTGAAGCTCAAGCGTCCTCCGATTTCATAGAGTTTAAAGAAGAAACTGATAAGCAGCGCTACCCATCAAACGCAAAAAATAAGTGGCCCACTTGTGCATTTGAGATGACTAACTGCTTTTCAACGCCATATTCCGCTGCGACGCGGCTTTTTTCAAAGTTTGTCGCATGAAGTTCCGGTCTGACGTAACATAGCGGTGGCATTTCCTGCGCGCTCAATTTCGATGTAGTCTCGACTGGACCTCCAGTTTCGTTTATTTATATCTCAAATATATGTATTATCGGGATTTCTAAAAAAAAAACGGGTATGCCTTAAATTGTCGTGTCCTGCAACTTTTCCGTATATACAACCGTCCTCAAATTAATAATTAAGAAGTTAATGAACATGTTTCTGTTTCAACACAACTTTATATGCGGCAAAGTGTTTCCGTCTTGACCTAAACTTCGTGTGTGAAAACGACAGGCGCCTGTCTTTCACAGCATTTAATAAAAAAAACATGTATGGTCTAAAATACACAAACCTCTACGAATAAATATATCACTTCATGTGCGTGGCTTAGCATAATAAAGCGGGAATCAGATCGTGAAGAAACGAAAATGATGGGCAATTACATTTCGCTTGCAAGTTCATTCGCGTCAGCAGAATGTCAACAGTGCTAGCGTGGACGGATATTTGATAATTGAACTGGCATTTGCAACAGGGGTCAGCAGCGGAGGCATGCCTTTGACGGCATTACGATTACGTTATGAAGGATGGACGTTTGGGCCTCGTGGTGAGACGTAATAAATGTAAAAACAGCCCAAAAAAACGTGGACTATAGTGAAGAACGGTGATGTGTGTGTATCATGCTCCAGAGGCCAGGCGTGTAGGTACATCAAAGCCTTAAAAGACAATTACTAATGACTGAAGTATAGCTTACCTCATTCGTATAGTTAATATACAGCAACTTTTGCGGATCCATTCTTGAATAATCCGCTATAAATTCAGGAAGAAAAAAAGCATGGTATCAATACGCATTGGCACATCGTCGTAAGGCAGTGCCGGAAAGAAAAAACATTGCGCGTTTATTTATTCTACGGGCGACTGGAACATTTTTGAAATACCTTGTGCTTATACGTCGAAATTTAAATTTCCAGAAGACGAGGTAGACATGAAATGTGTCCGCAATAAAATAAAGGCTATTTCAACGTTCGAACGATTTAAGACCACTGCATCATGAAATCACTATGAACATTGCCATCTTCTGAAAGACAACATCACACGACATTTTTGCAATGTCGCCATCGAGAGCAACCGATTTTGTAGAGTGCACATGGCTACAATTTTTTCAAATATTTATATTCGCGGTACGAATGAACTTTTGATGTTTTCAAAGCCTGTTTTGTTGGCAATGTTATTTATAAATTATTCGAAAGACCTCACAAACCGTTCGCTTCCAAGCGTATAACGCGAAAAAAAAAACACTACTTTTAGTCTGTAGCTACCGACAGAGCAAGTTACCTACCCTTGAGTATAAAATATGTTTAAATCTTCTGTCAAGCTCATTCGCAGTTGTAGTTCAAGATCTCCGTGGCACACCCGGACGCGTCATCCCAATAGTGGCTTCAAACTTGCTCAAAAACAAAATAATACATACAGAACAGATGGCCAGTAGAGTTCTGGAATAAGGCTCTGGCTGTTTTGAACGGTCATCCCTTTATGATCCGGGAATCGGGGACATGTCACATACCGTCATCTCTTGCCTGCGGCAGCAGTGGCGTGCCGTAACTGAATGAGAAATAGGAGAAAAGGATCATACCTGACGAACGGAAACTACATAAAAAAATTTGCACCATCTTCCCAAAGGGAACCCTGATGGGATGCGAAGCAGCAGCGTCGCGCATGGGAGCGGTGGAGAGGGTGAAGCGAGAGAGAGGTGACACGTACAGACATGTTTCAATGCGCACGTTAGGCGCGCGTCAGGCGGCAGCAGCGGGCGCTGCGGCGAGCGCGCGGCAGGCGAGGGAGAGAGTGACGTCAGCGCGCACTGCGAGGGGAGCGTGACGTCAACGCGCAGCTGTGGCGTGACCTACTTGGCACCGCTCCAACACCTGCGGCGAGGGGAGCGCGTTGCGGCGCGTTCGTACGGACGCACGGACGGAGGGACAGCGCTACACAGCCTAGTCAAAGAGCTGCATCGCTTCTAAAAAAGTAGTTCGAAGCCAGTGCTAATGACGTTAATCTGTAGCTAATTGCGTGGTTCTCAATCCTGCGCTAAATGCAGCTCCTCTACTGTAAAGCTTGAGGAAGTATGTAGCACGGGTACCCAGTGATTCCCGTCGCGCTATTGGTATTCCCTGTCGATTAGTCATCTGTTGCTGGAGTTCTTAACGCTGGCACCGGAGAAGTGCTGGTGGGAGGAGCAATCGTGCACTCAGCGAGGTTGTGGCGCCCTCTCTTGCGCTGCGCTGGTGTCAGCTGCATGTTTCCGAAGTGTCAGCGATATTAAGTTAATTATTGCAATTAATTCTCGGTTATTTCTGTTAACTATGTTATTTTAGACTTTGTTCGTTTATTTTGATCCGCTTTTGAGCATTGCTAGCCGTGGTTTAGGCCTGTGCTGACCGCTTGATTTTGAGCGTGGTCACGCCACATGGTGGATCGATGTCTAGCAGGGCCCTAAAGTTCTATGCGCTTAAAAAAGGACTCCCGCTTTTATATAGTTGAAATCCACTAAAACATTCTGGTAAAATTGCGCTACACAGCGCGTGGTTTCCCAGAGTACGTAATATTTTACAATTCGGCCCCGTGCGTTTCTAATGGAGGGCGGTATTCAGGGAGGGAACTATTCAATGCAGGGTGGTATTCGCGTTTTGTAGCGTGATACTACAATTTTAGAAGAATGTTCGAACGGGTCTCTGCTGTGTGGAACCTTCGGTTGTATTTGATAAGTAGTCCTTTTCATCAGATATGATATTCCTTTCTACTATTTTCCACTCAGTTACGGCAGGGCGCCGTTGCCGCCGCCTAGGGATAGCCATAGCGCACGTACAGACGTGCCCAAATCTTGGGAATCGCTGCCAGCCTGGTCTCTACATGCCAATTTGTGCTCCTTAATGATCTCCCCCCGCTTGAGGTGAGGGATTTGGCTCCCCCATTCCCGCTCCAATTTAGTGTCAATAAAGTTTATTCCCGCCCCTTGGAATAGCTGTGTGCCAGGCGACGGATTCATTATCCGTAAACTGTGGCTTTAACGATTGCTGAAGCATAATTTATATGTAAAACGTAGGGTCAGCGAAATCGATGTTTTAAAACATGGAATTTAGCATATGTATTGTACTTCCCTGGTAAGATTTCAGGTAGTGCATAAGAAAGTGCACTTACTCTGGCCCTCGCAGAATGCCCAATATGCGATTAGCAGCACAGAGAAGCGAACAATAATGTTCATTTTCGTTGTTCTCTCGAAAACCTGAAACACACAAAATACGGAAGTGCTTGCACATCTTCTCGCAAACCACTGTAGATATAGTGGCTTGTCTACTATTTTTTTCACTTTGGCAGGCCTTTGCGTGCAACACAAATGTCTCAATGATGCAGAATCCTTCTCTGTGTGTGTCTTCATGTGTCCATATGCATGTGCGTGTGTGTGTGTGCGTGTGCGTGTGCGTGTGTGCGTGTGCGTGTGCGTGTGTGTGTGCGTGCGTGTGTGTGTGTGTGTGTGTGTGTGTGTGTGTGTGTGTGTGTGTGTGTGTGTGTGTGTGTGTGTGTGTGTGTGTTTATACACACAGGTCCAAACTGAATAACTTCAGGGGTTGTAACTCTCCCTTTTTTTTTCTTTCTCTGACTATGTCTAACGCTAAAAAAATTATAACTGCTAAAACAGTTATAAGGCAGCCGATAACTTCGCAAAAGAGGAACGCGAAGATCACGAGTAAACATGAAACGCGGGATTAGGTATCGTACCATTCGAATTCACTCAAACAAGGTTTTCGCAGTTATTTCTTTTTTTTTCCGTTCATCACTACACTGACGTACAGCCACACTATAACCCACTGCAGTCTACAATAGGCCTACTGCGGATGCGTTCAACCAACGAACTTGCATGATTGACAACTTATCCCTGTTTAGAAACATTCCTCGTTCTCTCTTCTTGCCTTTTTCCCAACGAAATCTTGATTTCCTCTTCATAAACATTGAGTGCGCCATAGATATCATAATCAATGAAACGAATTCTTCTAAACTCATTCAGGATACTGCTTACTACGGCTACTCTGTTTTCCCTGTGCACGCGTAGGCTTGCCATGGTTACCATCTATTTTCTACATTCGCCCCCCACACCCGTTTTTGTTTGCCCCCTCGAAGCGCTACTCAGAAAGGACAGTGGTAACCATACTAAGAACCCCCTCATTGCAACGACTTAGGCAGCTTTTGAGGAGAAAGTGACATTGCATGTCCCATAGCAGCTTGAGAGGTTCAAAGAATCAGCGCTTGCCGCTGGCGTACAATCGAATATTTAAAGCACTGTGCTGGGGAAAAACACGCAGCTTCGTTTACGAGAAAACATGAGAAGAGTGTCCATCCCTTTCCTCTTGCTACTATGTCTCAATCTCGCCACACCGCCAGAACACCTGACCCAGCGGGGAACCTGCGAGGCCACGTGGCTCTGCGTGACGACAGGAACCACAGACATGGCTAGCCCCTAAATAGCTCAGCTGAAACTGCGCGACACGCCGCGTTTCACTATGGGGTCCTCGGACATCAGGTGCCCATTCCCATAGTTAACGTCACACCGAACCAGTTGGCTAATACAGGTGACAGCCGATATTTTAACGCAGGGCCTATAGCTCTGCTTTAAAATAATCATGCTTCCATCCTGATTTAAAGTATCCATCCTGCTTAAAATATCAATTACCATGTACTGCGTGGACACATGGAAATTGCAATTGCAGTAGGCGCCCTAGGAGACTTTACAATTGTCAGAGCACCAGACGGTCAAATTTTCCGGAGCCTGCGTGTAAGAACCGCCAAACTTCTTACTGTCTAGTTTGCAGTGAAGGTAATGAAACATAACGTTTTTAGCCATATTACTGCGCATATAAGTTGTTGCCCCTGCAAAAAAAAAAAAACCCTTTCAACTACACGTTTTAATGTCCTGAACACGGAACCCATTTAAACGTTTGCAAATGCAATGAGGCATTTCTGACAGATTCTGTAAAAGCAATGAGGCGTTTCTGACAGATCCTGTAAGTTTCGTAGCTTTTAAAGGCTCAATTCACGATTGACGGTACAGGATGCCAGAAAACCTTATACACACCTCTCTTTCTTTATGAGTGGGGATTACGATGGGACTAAATATCTCGTAATGAGTATTGCTGTGCACCAGATACAGCATTAAGCAATGCTTTGCAAGAAGTGGGCAGCCGTCCCTGTTAGCAATGCTAGGTACTAACAGAGTATTAGTAAAGCTGAAGCAAATAGTTGATTGGGCGGGTTAATGAATATATATATATGCCGAGGTTGATACTGCGAAAGAACGTACGGAACAAGCATGAAGACCGGTGGACAGGTGTTGAAAGTGGAGACTCTCATCAGCAGCCGTTAAGTAAACAATGTTCTCAAAATATCACTCGTTGGCAGTCTGCTCTTTGCATTCGTTCTCCTTGCATTCCCATATCCTTCCGTCACGGAACCTGTCGTACAGGAGCTATCATGGCGTGCACGCGAGTCCACACAAGGAAATATCGCTTGATGATAGATCAGGTGTGAAATGCTGGAATTTTGCTTGCTTGTTCCACGCGTGTGGAACCTCTTACTGAAGACACTATCCATTTCTTTTGATAGACGGAGAGAATTCAGGCACAGGTAGCCGTCGTAAAAGGTTGATGGGTTGCCTCGTACAGCGTAACTATGAACAACCTGAACGCGAGACAAGAAAGCATTGTGACGTGCCTCCAATGACGCACATTTCTAGCGTGCGAATATCCTTACAGTGTCCACAAGAAAATTCCCAGTTCACCTGTGAAATTCCCGCGGCGACTTGTATTCACTATTGTATTCACTATATCTTATGACCTGTAGGCAGTCCGCTCCTGATGGTCGCCCCTAAACAAAGTCAACAACGACAATCAGGGCTGTTATAGGTTTCTTTAAGAGCACAATACTAGACCCGACGCTGGCGAAGCAGCTATATTACGTCGTTATTGCATATACGCATAACTTCTTCCTCTTGCCATCATCACCCTTCATCACTCCTTTTTTCCCTTTCCCTCTTCCCCTGTGCATAGTAGCAGGCGAGAGCGTACTAGCACAGGCCGACCTCTCCGCTTTCCAAAGAATTATTTCTGAATCTAAACATTGGAGTCATGACCATCATCGTCGTCAGCCTATCTAATGTCGGCAGCAAGATTAAGGCTTCTCCCAATGATTTCCAAAGTGCACATGCTATCCTGCGCAAGCCTGCACTGTTATTGCCTGCAATTTTTTTTTATTTTGCCTCTCCACATAATCTTTTGCCATCCTCGGCCACGCTTCCGATATTTTGGTATCCACTCCGACGCTCTATTTGACCATCGGTAATCGGTCCTTCTCGTGACGATACCTGCCCGGGCTTATTGCGGTAGTACGGTACAATAACAAGTATACTTCAAGCGCTGCTAAGCTACAGAGTGCAGTTTATCCATTCGTACGCGAAACTTTCTCGTATTGTAATAGCTACTACGAATTGAATCAAAGTTCCCCAACTTCCTCCTTGGCGCAATATTGCTCATGTGCTTCAACTGTCGGTAGTTTATCAGTATTCTAAGGACGTTTATTGATCAGCAGCGCGTGAACCAACCGACAGGGCGGGGCTTTGATCACCGAGCTCGAGCGGCGCTCCCGAGCACAGCGTTGAACACCTTGACCACGGATTAAGCTAACAGTATATATTTTACACCGTGACTTTGACTCCCTAGCATTGACCCCTTCGCTACAGTAGCTTCAATCACTTCAGATGTCGCGTATTGGTCTGCAATCACTCATTTTGGTGAGGTGTGAGCCGTGGAAAAGAATTGATATATCGATCCACATCCGTGCCAAAGAGGGCGCTGCGCGTTCCTTCTCTGCGCGCGCATCGCGTCTCCCCTATAGCCCGGCCTTGACTGAGCGTATGATTCACCATTATCATCATCGTCGTCGTAGTCGTCGTCATTATCGTCAGCCTGTTTAGTCCACTGCAGGAGGGGGGGCCTCTTCATGTAATCTCCAGTTTAACCTATACTGTGCAAGCTGATTGCGTTTTATCCCAGTGAACTTCTTCATTTCGTCACTCCATCTAACTCTCTGACTTCCTCTAACGCGCTGCCCATCCATTGGTAACCATTCGGTTGCTCTTAGTGTCCACCGGTGGTCTGTTCTACGCGTTGCGTTGCCAGACCAGGTCCATTTATTTCGCTTGATATCAGTAGGATATCAGCAACCCCTATTTGTCCCCTGACCCATTCTACCCTCCTTCGATCGCTTAATGTGATTCCGATCATTTTACGTTCCGTTGCACGCTGTGTGGTTCTCAACATTTTCTCTTGTTTTGTTATCCTCCATGTTTCAGCCCCATATGTTAGAATTGGCAGCACGCAGTGGTTGTATACTTCTCGCTTTAATGACAGTGGTATATTTCCTGACAATATGTAAGTCAGTTTGTAAATAAGCAGATGAACATGTTAGAAACACCAGAGAAAAATATGGTAGCTACCGATTCAATAGTTAATCTCTGAAATATCATCAAACATATGGTTCCGGCGATTGTCGTCTTTTTCGCCTTCCGCCATCTTGCTTTCCACTTTGCAGAATTCTGAGATAGCCGACGATGAAAAAACTGCTACCTATGTTTGCGCAGGTGTTTTCACAATACCTGAGACACTTTTTTTTAATTTCTAAGTTATTGAGGTCACAATATGTAGCAATATTTGTTCGCGTCCTTTTTATAGGGACACCAGGGCCGAAAGGGTTAAGCAAATTTTCTTCCGTCTTTAATTACCTCTGCTGTTATTCCGTCATCACCAGCTGCTTTTTCACATGACATATCGCGCATGGCCTTTCTAACCTCATCGGTAGTTACATATGTGACTTCACTATATTGCGCATCAACACTTTTGCTCGAGGGGGGCACGACATTTTCGAACTATATAGTTCAGCGTAGAATTCCTCTGACACCCGAGCTATGTCACTAAAATTGTTGGAAATAATTTTCTGCCTGTCCTTCGAAGCGTGCGTTTTGTTCCTTCCTAGACAATGTCTGTTTCTCGCTGTTTTGATGCTGGTACCTTTTATGACCACTGGTTTTATCACTTTGATGTTGTAGTTTTCTTATGTCATTGACTTTCTTCTTGTTCATCAGCCTTGTCTCCTTTAGACCTTGTTTTATTCTCCTTCATGTGTTGCCGTTTCTTTATTAAGCTTCTTATGAGTTGGGAGAACTTGCCTTGTTGTGGTCTTGGCGCTTTACTTCGAACTTCGATAGCTGCTCCAGAGATCATTCTAGTTACTGTTTCGATTCGAGCATATCGTTATGGCACATATATTCCGATGCCAATAGGCTCCCGAATCCCTTCAGAACGCACCACATCGACCCAGGCAAATTCAAAAACGACTGCTCAAAATGTGGACAGAAAGCCCCAATAGAGCACATCTTTTGGGACTGCCTGGCAGACCCTCCACCTGAAGAACTCCAGAAGCTTGTAGGCTCGAAAAAGTGGGAGACCCTGCTGGCTATCTCTGCTCCGGACGTACAAGTCCTGCCACAGAAAGAGCCCAAGAGGTCGCATTCAAACTCCGGGCCATCTGGTGGGGTCGCAGATCCCATCACTCTTTGAACCAATGTTAAAGTTTTGTACTACTACAACTTCTAATGTACCATCCTCAGACCGATGTCCACGAACGGGGCTCTTGTTCTCTTATTTCCGAACAGTTTATTATACGCGGAGGAATGGCTAGAAAACCTATATGATACTGCAGTTGTCTCACGTAAAAAAAAGACGTTTCTTTTTCTGAAAGGGCGCGCTTTTTATTCCACTTTTACGATACCATTCTTGGTTTCCTTCTGCAAATTACTCATGGTATAAGCTCTGTTTTTTTTTTTTTTCCCAGAATACGTTTTACGATAAGGAAGGACAAACGACTTATCGAAAAGGATCAAATGGTCGTTTTTTTCACGAAGCTACCGGATATAGTGCAGCGCATCACAAGCTTAAAGGGATCGACCACTGGCCGGCGCGTGTCATTAGATTCGCGTGAAAATGAAAAGACGTGAATAATATAGTTACAGATTCAAGCGTCTTTCTCGTGATCTGGGCAGGATGTACATTCTCAAATCTCGTTTTAAAGCAAGTAAAAACCGGTATGTTGAACAGCTTCACCTGTTGCGCAGCGTTCGGCTCCACTACTGTGAAACCTGAGGAAGTGCGTACCATGGTAACACAGCTATTCCCGTTCTTACAGTTCTAACTGATCCGTTAACCAATCCGTCGATGACGTTCATCTTTGAGATAAGCATGTACGTTTTCCCCGGCACGAGCAGAATCTTGTCAGTGAGATTCGCAGACTCTGTATGCGACATGCGCTCTACTTTTAACGCGATAGCGTTAAAGAGCTCGTTTCGCAGAAATTCCGGCGTCGATGTCGGCGTCGGCGTCGTTGGGTGTGAGCGAAAAATCATCATCTTTTCCGTGAATGAAAAATCGAGAAAGATGCAAATAAAATAAATAATAAAAATTTCCGGGCCCGAGTGAGGATCGAACGCACGCCGCCTGCGTGGCAAGCAGGTGTTCTACCACTCAGCCACGCGTCTGCCTGGAAATACAGCAAAAATAACTTCCCCCTGCTTGGAAATGCAGTGAAAATAGCACTCATGCTTTACAAACACACGCGTCCTGTATATCGGCGTCAAAATAAAACATGTAATATCGCAGTAATATTGCGTGGTACAAGCTAACATTGCCATCGGGTGTCAGAACATGTGAATATCACAACGACATCGTGGTTTAATGCCAGCCACCCATTACAAAAGGCACACACGTTACTGCGCGTATTCCCTTAAGACCCCATATATAGAGGGCACATAGCAAGTTCGAAAACATTTCACGCGCTCGTGGTTTAAAGCATGCTGCCCATTACATAGTATGCACTAAGTGATTGAAATACTCACTAGGGACAGGATATCGCTATCGCGTTCAACTCTTAAAGGCGAAGCTTAAGGGTCCCCTAATTTTTTGCTGCGTTTTAATGACCTCTTGCTGGTTACGGCAGTAGAGATACCTACCGTCTCCAGCGAGTTTTCTCAAGTTGTTTACAATGTAAAGATGTAGCGACTAATGCACCGGAGAAGAGGGCGAAGTGTCAGTTGGAGGAGCATACGTGCTTTTGACGAGGCGGTGCCGCCATTACTGACGCGGCACAGGAGTCAAGCGCATATTTCTGAGGCGTCTAAGTTAATTGCTGGGATTACTGCTCGAATATATCGGTTAACTATAGACCCATTTCACGAGGAGGCTGCCATTTTTTCCGCCGCAGCGCCGTCTAGCGTCTGCGATGTTTCGCCGCCGTGCCGGTGTGTGGGGATCTGCGGCGGTGTATGCAGCGTATGCGCTCAGTTCACGGGGTATTGCTGTTCTTCGCGGTACACGGTCAAAACACAGCAACGCTTCGCAAGTGTAAAGGCGCTAGTAAGTAATCGCTAAGCTGTCAGCTTCGAAATGGCTGAAAAAGAAAGCGACGGCGACCCACGAGTCGTTCCCGCGGCGGTGCCGACGATAGACATAGGAGGTGAGTAAAATTTATATGCATTCCTTAAGCAGCACGTGTAAATGGGCAATTGGTTAGTGTGTTTTGTTATAGCTGGCCATGTGGGGTTCCGGGAGTACACACTAGCGTTAAATTTTCGGACAACTCTCGAAGTAACGGGTGAGACGTAAATGAAGATGAGCGAATACGTACGCGATTGTCCAGCTGTACTTTAAGTGCGCGCATTAGTGTTTAAAATGACCCTCGGCTTTCTTTGCCGTGATTCTTTAAGTTCAACGTAGCTCTATAATCGCTAGCAGCTCATCTGGCTCCGCCCAGAACGTCGCAATACAAAGTTTATGGAATGAAGGAAGCACAAACACCTGTGTTGATTCGTGTCGTCGTCGTAGTCAAAAGCTTGTGTCTGATCGTTGTGCAGGATACGAAACGGATGTACGACGGATGAGCTCGAACTTCCGCGTAGAAGCAACACAAAGAGAAAATGAAAATATACGTCTTGCACATCCGGAAGCACGGCATGGCGTAAGTTCACTTCGGCGCGAGCAGCCGCCACTGGCGATACGCTGAAAGTGCGCCCGCTTTCGGTAACATTGTTGTAGTTTTTTTTTTTTTTTTTAAGAAGCATGACGACGAGCGCACGTGTCCAGCTAACGTCCTGGCTTTAACAAGTGTGGATCGATTATTCACGACAATCAGGCTGCCGCGAAAAAAAAAGTGCGGTTGTCATAAAACTGCCCCAGTTATCGTCGGAAAATTGACAAGTCGAGAAATGACGTGCCGCCGAAGAAACGCTATAGAGACACGTTCCTGCGTCAAAGAACACTTATGTCATGCAGGCCTTTCTGTGATGCAGTTTGGAAAGGGCTCATTCGATAATCTCAAAATTGCACGCGCTTAGATTTCGGTAGCCGCATGGATTATAACTCATGTGCTGTTGCATAGAAATCGGGGATGTTGATGTTACAACAGAAGAATTCTGGGCAAAACATTTTCTGTATTAACCGTCAGCTTTGACATTGCTTCTCTTTGTGTACCAGCACCCACGCAGAATCACAAGCTGGTGTAATGAAGAAACGGCCACAACGACAGACACCAGATATAATATTTGTCGGAGAAGAAGGCCTGTGACCTAAGTAAAGTCATTTCGAAGCGAGGTGCACTTCGCGTGTCTCGGCTGCCTGCCTTTTGAGCTTTCGTTAGTTTTCGCAGCCAAACACAGCGCCGTGGTAGCCTGTCGACCTGTTCTCGTCCGATATTCCAATTTTAGGCAGCACAACTGCTTTAGCGCGTAAAAACACACACACACACACACACACACACACACACACACACACACACACACACACGCACACGCACACGCACACACACACATATTGACCCCTCACGCGCCGCGCATGCAAAACGCGGCAATCCCCACACACCAGAGGCGGTGGCCGAACGGCCGGTGGAGAGAGAGAGTGACGAAAATGCACCGGTTCGAGGCTACGCTCCTCCTCTCCGTGAAAAAGGTCTATATATATTATTTTAGACATCATTCGTTTATTTTAACCCGGTTTTGAGCATTGCGAGCCCTGTTTTACCCCTGTATTGACCACATGATTTTGAGCAGGATCACACGTGAGATGTATGGATGGATGACAAGCCTAACGTGCTACTCAGTTAAAGAATCTGAGGGGGCCTGTGCCGTAGAGAAAGTACATGCTTTAGAGGAAGAGCTCCCCATAAGCCCATGCATTAGACTGTCTGGCAACAAGGGCACCGCCATTGCGCCATTACGCTATCACGCGGGCGTTACCAGCCGCTGAGACGCGAGCTATAGTCTTGACGGTGGAATTCAGATTTCATTGCTGTTAATGAAAATAAGCTGACATAAATTACAGTTGTAAGTAGACGTGCCAACAGAAAACGCGAACGACGACGAACTGGGACTCAACTCGCTCACAAGTCGTGTTATTGGCCACGGTCTCGAACTTAAAGGGGTCCTGCAACACTTT
Source organism: Rhipicephalus appendiculatus (assembly GCA_030522465.1). Lineage (NCBI taxonomy): Eukaryota > Metazoa > Arthropoda > Arachnida > Ixodida > Ixodidae > Rhipicephalus > Rhipicephalus appendiculatus. The sequence continues at coordinate 8,586 of JALIZH010019440.1, read as the reverse complement.
TTGAGCATGGTCAGAAAACGCTGCCGATCGGTAGTCGAGGCTCCCGAGAACACGTGAGCCAAATATTATAGCGCAGCACGCGGCCTGGAATTCACAATAAATTCTCAAAGTCAGCTAAATATTGCTTTCTCTTCTCTCGACAAATCACGCTACAAACTCAAAAATCACTCGTCACAGCCATTGGCTTATTTGAGCATGGCGCGCTTGGTCGTTACTGTGGCCGCCGCGGGAGGCCGCGACTTGTCCACGCGCGCGCGCGCGCGATCGCACTGAAAACCTGTGTATTCGAAGAAAAAAGGAGAGACAGTGCTGAAGGTCACGAGGCGCGCGTGACGTATTTTCTCCCCCCGTGCCATCCCTCCCTGCCTAGCGCGTGAAAATTCCCTTATAGTCGAACCCTTCAATAACAAAATCGTCCGGGAAGCGAATTTTGTTCGTTCTCGCGAGATTTGTATTGTCGCGAAAATAGGCAAATACGTACACCAATTACATCGCAGATTCTAACTTTATTTAAAGAAGTCGTTGATCTTGCTCTGTTTTCACGTTGTTTTGACGAAGCTTGACGTCTCGAGCCTCGCAGCTTAAGTAAGCTTTGAATAGCGTCGTCGTCGTCGTGTGAGCCGAAGAAAGTGCGAACAGTGTCATTATCATCAAGAAATTCGCGCGAACTTTCTTGCCTTTCTTGCGTTTTGTTGCATTTCTTACGGCCAAACACAAGTAAAAAGTGTGAAAGATTTCGGCCTACACACGGAGACATGACGTCACTTTTGTTTAAACCGTCATGGGCCGACGTTAGTTGCCAACAGAGCGTCAGCAAAAATTGGACCATCTCCCCGAAGGGAACCCTGATGGGATGCGAAGCAGCAGTGGTGCGCAAGGCGTTGACCCGGTTGAAACGGGCGTCGACGCGGGTGCTGGAAGAACGGTTTGAAGCGAAACTCGGTGTAGCGTTTACTCGAGTAAACGTTTGTTTGAAACGCAGACACGGGAGGCGGGTCAGAGGTTTTGCGAGCGGGCGGAGCAGCCGGCAGTTGCCGGCGCTGCCGCGAGCATGCTGCGGGTGAGGGAGAGAGTTACGTCAGCGCGCACCTGCGAGGGAAGCGTGCGAGGGGAGCGTGACGTCAACGCGCAGCTGTGGCGTGACCTACTTGGCAACGCTCCAACACCTACGGCGAGGGGAACGCGTTGCGGTGCATTCGTACGGACGCACGTAACGTACGGCGTTACACACGTGAGTGAAAGAGCTGCTTCGCATCTAAAAACTGTACTCAGCGAGAAACAGATGTCTTGTTGCTATCACCGGTATCTGACCGAGTGAAACAGGCAATAGTCGCACCGATGCTTGTTGGCGGGAACGTATGTACCCGACTTGTCGAATGAGAAGTGCTGCAATTTTGGAACTTCGGTGTTTCCAACTAGCTCACTGGCTGTAAAGAAAATGTGGCGTATCACTACCTGAAACATTCGTTACTGCGGGAGCGCTTTCTAAAATATCTTCGCTGTCGAGAGGGGGGCAAATGCATTGAGTTTTACGGATGTTCTCCGGGGACGACAGATTTCTTCTTTGCCGCGAGAATTTCGTTATCGGCTTTTTTGTTATCGTGGGGTTCAACTGTATTGCTATTCTAGCTTTGAAAAGCGATAATTTTAGCCGATCTGTACATAATGGCAAAGAGATCAATGAAATGGTAGCGTAATGGCGATGTTCTTGTGGTTGGTGCTCTTTCAGGTCCACCTTTTCCTCTTGACTGTGTACTATAACTCTGTGGCCTGCTATACCCGCGCGCTAGGCGAAAAGTGTGAGGGAAATGACGCTTCGGCGGGTAAATTCACTGGGCATAATGTTATGCAGGTAGCCGCATAAGCTGTAGAATTAACAAATCATTTGTGTCATATAAGCAAATTCTTCTTTACGCGGGCCGTTTTGAACTCCGGAGGACAAAACTTTCGTGCCATAGTATAGCAACCAAACACAGCATAATAAAGCAATTATTATGTTTTTTTTTTTTTGTGGTTGCATAGATCATGGTATGTCGTTATACTAAAATCGTTAGAGCGGCTACCTATAGGTATTAAAGTCAATGTCTTTCGCTTCGCTGAGGCGCTACAGCTCAGCTATATATTGATTGTCGATTCGTACTCATTGACGCGAAAAGCCAGAATGTAAAGACACGTTCTTTAACAGAACTTGCTGTATGTGCCACGCCATTCGCAAGCTGGAGGAAGCTATAGTAAGTTAGTAACTACTTTGCTGCAGACGTGTAGGAATCGCAAAATTCTCTTCGTTCCTATGAAGCACCATCGTCGTATAAACATTGGCAACACACATGTGCGCATGCGCACACTACCACTCCCTATGCCACACTACCCTAGCCCCTTTGAACTTAAGAGGGGGAGAACGTGGCGCCATCCCTCGGCAAGCGACGACAGCTCAAGGCAGGGCGGCTACAATGGGGTAGCAAGCGATGCCGCAGGCATCTTTGTAGAGGAGGCGTTGTCCTGGTCAAGCTAGATTCTAGGTCAGTGCAGGCCACACCCAATATTTATCTCGCATAGTGATAGCAAACAATTACGTCCATATTGGACGAGTGCGCAGTGTAGTATGTGGTGTAGTTTGGTGGGTTGGGACCTCGCGGACATGCGCAAGATTGTGGCTTTTACTCGCCGAGTTTTCTTGGCAATGAAGGGAAAGCTTGGGGGGCGTAGCTTCAGAACATGTTTTTGTGCGCGAAGTCGTCCGGTATGGCGTGCGTGGTGACTGCACGAGATCAGCGTTTAATTAAAGCATAGCAGCGCAGACGCTGCTATGCCTACGATGTACACGTAAAAGGCGCGACTTTCCTCACGCGTAAAAACGCGCCAAATGAAAACGTGTGCAGTAAAACAAATTAAATTTTTTTTTATTTATGGACCGAACGATATGATTACGGGGGACGCCGTAGTGGAGGGCTCTAATAATTTTGACGACGTGGGGTTCTTTAATGTGCCCCTAAATGTAAGTGCACGAGCATCAAGCATTTTCGGTAGAGGCGAAAATGCTCGAGGCCCGTGTAAAGTAAAAAAAAATACAAATATTTCATTGGTGTGACCTTCCTCCTCTCTGAAAGATCTATACAGGTAGAAAACAAAAGAGTATTTGTGGTATTTGACGCAGGAAGCATGGACACAATTGTGGAACCACGTTCATTAGCGGTAGGATACGCGCGATTAGGCTGCGTAGATTTCGCTTGATTGCCAAGGAAACGTTGTCGGCAAGTATAGCAGTATCTTTAAGCAATCGAATTTTTCCTGCGGACTTTCATGCTTACATGTATTCTCGATCACGCATGAGCATGGCATTCTTTTGCGCCTTTGCTAACGAGGTGGTTCGCCCAAGCGAAGCATAAATCCAGAAATATCACGAAGAAATGTCACAAGCGAAAAAAAAAAAAATGAGAATACTACTAATGTAAAGGCATTTCGAAGTCGACGGAAAGTTCGTGACACGGGGCCTTACATTAATTTGACGAAAACTCATCAATCGTTTCTTGATTAGTTATAGGGAAGCTGAAGCACTCTAAAAATGATTTTGGAGTGGTTAATCACTGTTTGACGACTGCTCAATTCGAAAACCTACATTAGAATTCTCAAAAGCGAACACAAATAGCATTTGTTCGCAAAAAACCGCTGCTGCGGCCGCAGGGCTGCTCGAGATGCTGAGCGAACGTGGTGACATCATCTTCTGTATGGCGCGTAATCTGCAACAGCAGCACTGCTAGAGCGTGGCATCCGCGCTTACCCGCGACAACGGCGCGCAGACTGAGCCAGTCACGGAGGCCATGGTTGAATATACGAGACGATTGTTCACATTGCGCTCGGCTGTTCGTCGTTATGGCAGATATCGCAATCCAGCGACAGAGCTTTCAGCGTCTCTTTACTTACTTGAGCATCAGGAACATAAATAACACTTTCGCAGTTAGGATCAGTGAGCGGCGGGAACCTTTCGTCGGAGTACAGCGCGGCCCCGCCAAGGGTACCAAGGATGATGCAGTTCGTTTTCACGTCCACACTTTCGGCGAGCTCACGTGGGCGGAGCGAGACAAACTTTTCTTTCGCATGGTTCTAAAGCTCCTGCTGCACCAACCGCGGAAAAAAATCACGACATCGTCGACCATGATTTCGGTCAATGTTAACCACGAAGTTATACCGAATTCTAAAACCACATTAGCTTCCCTTTAAGAACAAGATGTAGTAATTAATTTGCGTGAGCTACAAAAATCCTCCACGATATGTAGTATAATAGGGACATTACTTAGCTTTAGTCCTCAGATATCAGCACACTGAACCACCGTAGCAAGTAAGTGGCTGAAGTGTGGGGCAGTTAAGGCCCTGGATGCGGAGGCCGCTTTACAATAGTGTCAAAAAAACAAAAGAAAAAAGAAGAGCCGAGGTTATGGTCGATTCTTTTTTTCATAAGAATTGGTATAGCAATAAGAAAGTGATGCAAGTTCACAGAGAAGCATGTGCATTGTGCGTCGAGAACAATTGCAGTTGAAACTCGATTCAGCAAAGTCATAACTACGCTCTCATTATTGCGTCAAATCGGTACGCACGTAAAAGGGAGAAAGAGAGAAAGACATTTTCTTTCTTCTAGATCTGAAATTGTTACTAAGCGACAGCCAGAAGTTACTGCTGCATTGTATTTGCCGCTAACCCACGCCTGCTCGTGTGAAGAGTCCGTGAAAGCGTCCTGGACATAAAGCCTCGCATACCAGGCCATGCAGGCCAGGTGGGCGGCTACGTGAAGATATGATACATTGCCGAAGGGCAACGGCGGTGAGAGCGAATCGAGTTATTGTGCGAGCAGGTCAAGTAAGAAACCAGCGTGATAGCGTTACTGTATATCCTACCTTTAGGTAGCATATAACAACTGCATCTTACCGGTACTTACCTACGGAGCAGAAACCTGGAGACTTAAACTGAGGACGACGCAGCGAGCGATGGAAAGGAAAATGATAGGTGTAACCTTAAGAGACAGGAAGAGAGCAGAGTGGGTCAGGGAACAAACGGGGGTTAAGGATATCATAGTTGAAATCAAGAAGAAGAAATGGATATGGGCCGGGCATGTAGCACGTCGTCAGGATAACCGCTGGTCATTAAGGGTAACTGACTGGATTCCAAGAGATGGCAAACGCGTGAGGGGGAGACAGAAAATTAGGTGGGTAGATGAGATTAAGAAGTTTGCAGGTATAACGTGGCAGCAGAAAGCACAGGACCGGGTTGATTGGCGAAACATGGGAGAGGCCTTTGCCCTGCAGTGGGCGTAGACAGGCTGCTGCTGATGATGATGATGACAGTGCATTTACAGTGGGAATGCAATCAATGCTGCATGTAGGATAAACCACGAATTAACAAAAGCAACTATATGTGCTATTGGAACAATTCTTCCTGAGGAATCATTTACAGAACCAACGAACCACCGCCATACATCAGGCCATCTTGTTTGTTCGAGCGCTACCGACTGTTGTGTCGGTTGTTCCGTATATGGATGTGGGGTGCAGCCTAGTGAAAATAAAATGTAAATAGCGCGTGGAGATGTTTGTAACGTGACAGCGCTAGAGCGCACGATGTAATAAAGAGTACGATGTAATAAATAGCAAGAACTTTTAGCAAATATGGCACACCTCTTTTAACACGAAAGTGTTTTATGCCGGGGTCCACCAAGATTTGAGTGACGTATTTCCGTCACGGAAATGACGTCAAAAAATACCAATGATCAGAAGACAAAGCAAAAAAAATGCCCCCCACCTCCCCGAAGGGAATCGTGAGGAAATGCGAATGCATTTCGCGCGCGCTTCACTCCATTTATATATGGTGGTTGTGGTTCGAAGAAGGAAAAGGCGCCTGATTTCTGCAGCCCTGTCGGGAGCACGGCGCAGCGCCTGTTTTTTTTTTGCATTTTTTTTCTTTGTTTTCTTTATTATTATTATTTTTTTTATTTTTTTTGTTCTTTTTTTTTACTTGTTTTTCTTTTTCTATTTTTTTTTTTCAATTTTTTTTCATATATAGCTCCGCCGAGCTCCCGCGATGCGAGCGCCCTCACGCACCAGAGCGTGCTCCTTCTCTCCACTCACTATAACACCTGCCGAGGCCGCCGCGGACAACGCCAACGCCGGATGCCTGACAGAGCCCGACTAAGAAATGCATTCGCATTTGTATGTTCTGTACGCCCATCATGACACAAAAGCTAGGGAGATTGCGGAAGCATTTTTCATAAAAAAGAATATTGAAAGCTGTGTCAGTTCACCGCCTATATCGCTTTTTGATTGTGAAATCTCGTTTCTGGACGACACTTGATTACAGTGGACCCTTCCCTCTTGTATTTCCTTTTCTCTTCGTGTTTTTTCTGGTATATATTATCTTCTGTGAAATAAATCCATGTTTTCTGTCTGCGCTTGTTGTGTCCTCTTTCTGTGCGCCGTTAGTTTGCGCTGCCAATATTTTACTATGAACATATCTAATATATATCATTATATAGATATTTTCTTCAGCTAGAGAACAAATAATCACAGGACAATCTGGCTGTCAGAAAACGCACTGATTCGCATACTTCACGCATGAATCCTTGCAAATAGGGAGGCGATGCAAAGTTACTACATACCACCAAACTTGGCAAAACATCGGCAAAATTCATGCGCAGACGTTTACTCGGCACAACCTATCTTTGGCAGAGCTAAAGCATGCAATCTGTTTCTGGCAACAAAGATATTTCATGTGCTGCACATAATTCATTCTTGCAGGGTTTACATTCAGAGGTTTCACCGAATATTTGCTACCTTTATTCGGTCATCACCCTATGAACCAGTGAGGCGGGGCAATGTTTTTAGACCAGTTTGCGCAGGTGGTCTAGGGTTGGTACACCTGTTTATTAGACAACTGGTGTCACGTTTTTTTTTTTTTCTATCTTAGGGACTGTGCTCACCCGCTGCTTCGCAGAGACATGCCAACGCTTGAAACTATCACAAAAAGACGCTGTACATACAGGCTTCATGTCGGAAAGGAACGACGTTAAAATGTGAGCGTGGTAGAAGAGTAAAATAACAACCAGGCGTCACAGAATGCGAACTGAGTAACCAGACGCGTTCAATACGAATTTCGTAACGAGTGGGTCGTTGCATGCTTCCAACCCATCACAAAAGGCTCACCCATATTTCTTCATCGTCATCAGCCACCGCATCAGCAAAGTGCACATAATGCCTTGCGAATGAGTAGCGTGTACCTCTCCTTTTCGCAGAATGAAGAATAATCACGTAGTGCGTGCTTCCCAACTTGACAAAAATGCGCCCACCTCCCCCGAAGGGAATCGTGAGGAAATGCGAATGCATTTCGCGCGCGCTTCACTCCATTTATATATGGTGGTTGTGGTTCGAAGAAGGAAAAGGCGCCTGATTTCTGCAGCCCGGTCGGGAGCAAGGCGCAGCGCCCTTTTTTTTTGCTTTTTCTTGTTTTTTTTAATTGTTTTTATTTATTTCTTAAATTTTTTTTTTCATGTATAGCTCTGCCGAGCTCCGCCGCAGTCCGCTTTTAGTTCACCCGCACGCTGCGAATTTTTATTGTTCAACAACGCACAGGAGAAATCTCCCACCGGCACCACCTTGGAGGTCAAGATTCATTGCCATATATACGGGGTGGCCAGTGAACGGTTGTGCAGCGCGAGCAGTCGGTTTTTTCAACCAAGAAACTCGCTAGCAGACGCTGCCTGTGTCGGCGTCGCGAGGCGAGAGAGGGAGAGGGGGGGGAGCGTAGGAGAGGAGAGAGAGGGGGGGCGCGCATGCGCAGTGGGAGTGTGGACGCTGCGGGCAGAGATGCCTAGAGAAGAGAGGGGGGGAGCGTAGGAGAGGAGAAGAGAGGTGGGACGCGCATGTGCAGTGGGAGTGTGGACGGCGCGGGCAGGGATGCCTAGAGGAGAGAGGGGGGAGGCGTAGCAGGGGAGAGAGGAGGGGAGGCGCATGCGCAGTGAGGGTGTGGTTGCCGCGGGGAGGGATGCCTAGAGGAGAGAGAGGGAAAGAGGGGTTTTTTTTATTTTTTATTTTTTTTTTGAAAGGGTTTGCGCATGCGGGAGTGAGGGTGGTCACCTCCTCAACCTGTCCTCCTCCTCCTCCTCCGCGGACAACGCCAACGCCAACGCTGGACGCCTGACATAGCCCGACTATGAAATGCATTCGCATTTAAAATTAGGCGTAATGAGTACCTTGAACATGGTAGCCCCAAGAGAATTTACAACGGGCTCTAGGAATGCCGCTCTTCGAGCTTTCACTCTGACTGTGCTGTGCTTTCCGTGCAGGCCTGGCGTATTTTTTTTAGGGGCGGAGCTCCTAAGGGTGTGGGTCTGTCCCTCCTCTGTAGTTGTTGTTGTTGTTGTTGTTGTTGTTGTTGTAGTAGTAGTAGTAGTAGTAGTAGTAGTAGTGGTGGTGGTGGTGGTGGTGGTAGTAGTAGTAGTAGCAGTAGTAGTAGTAGTAGTAGTAGTAGTAGTAGTAGTAGTAGTAGTAGTAGTAGGTAGGTAGGTAGGTAGGTAGGTAGACACGTATAGTGGAATGTACCCACTCC
>JALIZH010019438.1:0-20339 GCA_030522465.1 Rhipicephalus appendiculatus | reverse complement strand
ACGCCCATTGGTTGGTTGGTTGGTATGGTATGGAAAAACTTTATTTAGGTCCATCGGGGCGTGAACTAGGACGTAGCGGGCCGCTCCCACGTAGGGAAGGGTAAACGTACCAACGTCTTCGTCAACGTCTGCATTACGGGTTGGTGAAGACATTAGTTGGTTGATCCGTTTTAAATTGGCGCAACCCACCGCGGGGGATCGGCCATGAAACGGGCGGTGCCTTGTTATGTAAATGAATTTGTTTATATTCTCAACATGCTTAGCAATAGATAGTTTTCGAAACAACTAATTAGCCTAATTCAGGAAAATGAAAGAAAGCCAATATTATTAAACAGTAAGCTGAATTTAGATGACCTTAATATGCAATGCCTTTTGTCTTCCGTAGGAAATCGCATACGGCATCGCAAACGTTCCTGTGGCTAAAACCCAGTATGGTAGCTCCAAAGAAAAGAGCCACCGGAAAAGATAAATTTAAGCCCCTTCTTCGAAGCGGTTCACCTAGAAGCCTTTTTCTTCGATAGGTGGATAATCTGTATGTTAAGAAGAAATGATGCAGGGATTCACTCTGATTGCAATGAAGGCATAAAGGTGACTGCACCAGACCAGATCTGTGTATGAAAAAGTTCAGTGCGGGGACTCGGCATCGTATTTTGGCGACTGATATTTCTTCCCCTTCTAGATAGGCAGCACCGATTTTTCCAATGATAATTGAGATGAGAAAGCTCAGATGCTGGCAAAGTAGACTTAGCCAAGTTATTCGACGTGGCAAAATTTTGAAATTGCGCGGGAGATACAAACGCCAACGTCGGCAATATAGAAATAATAGATTAATATCTGGTTTGAACGTCCTAAAACCACCATATGATTATTATTAAAGCCCTCATGTGTAGCTGTGGCGCAGCGGATAGCGTGCCCGGCATCTTTTCTCGCGGACCGAGAGGTAGTGGGTACGACTCCTCTTGTCCGAACTTTTTTCTTTGCCATCTGATCATGTGCATTTTTGCGACGTCATTTACGTGATGGAATTACGTCACTGAAATCTTGGTGGACCCCCGGCATAAAACACTTTCGTGTTAAAGAACTTTCTCTGGTAACATCGTACTTATACCTTGACGTTGCTGTCGATTCACGGGTGATGCATGAACAGGTGGTGTTTTTTTTATTCTGGGATAGTTAAATATATTTTACGTATGAGAGCTATCCAGGCGGGTCTCTTGGTGGATGACAGGTCCAGCGCATTGGGGTTAGTTTTGATGGTAGATGCACTTACACTGCGAGAATGAAGGCATACAATGAAACGTGCAGACTAATCTTATGTGGCTTCAAGTAAATACGTCAGCTGTGTATTATATGTATCCCAAGTTGATAAAGCATACTCGAGCTTAAATCCTACAAATGTTCAATATCAGGTAATGAGCACTAACAGACAACAATGCCAAGGAAAGCATAGGGGCTGTTGCTTGTAGTAATTCGGATACAAATGTGAAGAAAGTAAAGTAGACGAAAAGATAACTTGCCGCCTGTAGGGACCGAACCTGACAAGCCTCGAATTACGCGTCCGATGCTATATGTTATATATATATATATATCGTTACGTAGAAACCACACATATGGTTGCATAAGCCTTTCCAAATAAAACACTGTTGCAAGTCAGCGCTTGTGTGTGTCAAGCCACTTCTTTGTCTTCGTCTTATCAGCTTTCACCTTGTATCATGCCTAACCAACAATCACCAAACAGCTACCCTTCCGTTGGGACCTCCACCTTCGGGCTGTTGGCTATGCACACAACACGGCGCTACAGACTGGTGTGACGCCGTACGAAATCGTATACGGGAAGCTGCCCCAACTGGAAGCGGTCCTCCGCCTAGACGCGCCTGTTAGCGTCACACACGACGACAGCCGTACAAACGCCTGCCAGGAGATCAGAGCTGCGGCGAGGAAAAGATCCACACAAGCACAAGAAAAACACAAACGCTCTTCTGACCGCCGCCGGTGACCTGCCCCGGCATACATCGGAGACGAGTTGTGGTTGCAAAGGGGCGGGAGCTGTCCGGTCAAGAAGCTGCTCGCGAAGTTCGAGGGGCCCGTCGGATTACATATGTTGGATTACACAAATCCGCACGTGATGATATGACATAGAGCTTAGCCATGAGGTAGCTTAGATTCGAAATGGATTAAGTGAATACTGTTAAAGTTGGATTAAAATAATCCGGACTGGGCTAATCCGGATTTCACTAATCTTGAACAATACAATTGAGAGTACTTGAGAATGCCTAGCCGGTTGTATGACTGAGTATGGACAGACTAAGCCGATCCGGATCAGCCCGGATTAAGCTAATACGGATCAAGCTAATGCTGAACAATGGAATTTTGAGTAAGTTCAAATTGCCTAGCCGGTTGGATGACTGAGTGAGGCCACATTAAGCAATTGCGGATTATGCCGGATTAAGGTAATCTCGAACAAGTGAAATTTGAGTAAGTTGAGCATCCAGTTAGATGCCTGAGTACGGTCGCGTTAGGGCAATCTAGATTAAGACTGATTAGGCTAATCCGAATTAGGCTAACCCTGAACAAGTCAATTTTGAGTAAGATTAGACTGCCTAGCCAGTTTGATGACGGAGTATACGGCCACACTAAAACAATGCGGATTAAACCGCGTAAAGCTAATCTGGATTCACTAATCCTGAGCAAGTAAATCTTGAGTAAGTTGAGATTACCTAGCCGTCTTTATGGCCGAGTATAGCCAGATTAAGCCAATTCGGATTAGCTTAGAATAGGCTAGTCTGTAGTGATCCGACGAAAGCATCACTGACAAACCTGCGCGAAGTAAGACACCCGTTCCCGCCAAAACTGCGCGAAGCTGAGACATTCCATCGCGAAGCTAACCACGAGCTAACCAATTTCGGTATCCATCAAGCTAATAAAACAGCCGCTAGGGCACGATGACCGGATCATGTATGTTATTACGTACATGACATGCAGAACGTGTTTCTCATTTTATTTTATGATACCGCGCATTTTATGACCAGTCATTTATGTTAGTCATACGCTCTGATCACACCATGTCAGTTTTCGTATACACCAATTTATTAAAATGGTTGTTAGAGCTCCATGACCAGGTCGTGTATGTCATGGCGTAGATGACATGCGTCACATGATTTTCGTATTATGACCAGTCATTTATGTTAGTCATAAGCTCTTACAATGCCATGTCAATTTTGGTATACGTGAAGTTAACCAAACGGCAGTTAGAGCTCCATGACAGGGACATATATGTCAGGGCGTACATGATAGGCATGACATGATTTTCATGTAATGACGAGTCATTCATGTTTTTCATTCGTTTTTGTCATGTCATGCGAATTTTGGTATACATAAAGTTAATCAATCGGCCGCGAGAGCACGATGACCTACGCTGCCACTTAGACCGATAGACTGATAGATACGCTCAAAATGCCTTTGGTTCGCCATGAAATGCTTCGCTTTTAATAATTAGTGCCTAACCTATTGGTTAGTAACATTATATGTGGAAGCCCTACCGTCAGAAGTGATAAACTGAGCCAAATTACCGCTTATTTCACTGAAAGCGATCCATCACTGCCTGCCAGGCAATGCCAGCAAACGGAACCATTTGAACCAATATGGCGCCCACAAAGGCAGTGTCTCTGCCCTGTACGAGAGGAGGCGCCCTAGTCCACGTGGCGTGCTCCTGCCATCTCTCAGAAATTGCGGGAAAACAGAGGCCCACCATCGAAGCGCCCCCTAAGAGATGGCGCGACCACACCGCTTGCCCTTCCCTCTCGGATGCGGTGGCAACAAGTGTAGAATAAAACAATGTAATCGGGCCGTGTTCGTATCGATTTTCACTTGCTAGCCCGTCTTCGCTTCTCGGTGGAGACCTAAACCGTGCCGAAAGGAAAACCGAAGTACGTACGTCCTCGGACCGATTTCTTTATTTGCACCAAACTCGAATTGTTGCTCACGGACAACGCTGCTTTTTCACTCAAAACCAAAGACGCTGCCGCCGACGGCGACAGCGGAATTTCTTGCAAAAAGAGTTGTTTAACGCACTTGCGACATAATAGTTTGAGGCAAATATAGCGTCACATAGTGCACACAGCGGGCGACAATTGCAAGAAAGTTAGTTTTGGCCGATGTTTAGCAGTAAATTTAACATCGAGGTGTTCCTGGTAAAGTACTCGAATAGCGTGGCTATTAGCCACGCCAATTTCCTGCAGGCTGTCAAGTTCGTATAAATTACTTTTTGTTTCCGGAAAGAAAAAAAAGAAATCACAGTTTCACCGCAAGGGCGAAGCAATGAATGCAATGGCAACAGATTGGAATGTTATGCGAAGTAAGGCCAGCAGCTAACTCTTTTGTATCATATCTCGCGCATCTCAACAAAACGTTGGTGTAAGGGAGTACGGCCGCTCCCAAGGAGCGCAGCAATGGTCGTGCTATCTGTCGATTTTCGTGTTGCCTACAGCACTTACAGGGCTATACGAACCGTCTACTGATGTTTGTCTAGATGGGGACTTTGATAAAAAAATAGTACACTCGCGGCTACGCTATTTGTATTAGGGGTGTGCGAATAGGGAAATTTCGAACCGAATCGAATACAAATCGTATAGCTATCATACTGAATAGACTACAAATAGGAATCGAATACTATTGGAATACTAAGGCAAACATTTTCAAGACATGCATATATATACACTTTTTTATTTCAGCGAAATATTCGCAAATCTTAACACAGTAACATTACCGTTACATTTAACCGACAAAAGTTACCGCACTTATGCTAAATGTGAGGTAAGCTCCTATATAGTGGCGACTAGAGCCATCGAGATCTGTTTTTTTTTTTACTGTAGGATGAATACAGCCGTTACCAGTGTATTCTGAATAGTACTTTGTCAACACCTTTTCAATAACGCTAAGACCTAATACTCAATTAATGTTTCACTTTGCATGTCATGAATCTCGCGATAATGATAGTCAGTCGAGGACACGTTCGCTTCGATGACACTGGAGTCTGAGCAAAAATTTTGATGTTTAATGCGAATAGAGCGCTTTTCAATTTGTTACTCGAAATTTTTGAAGTTGCTGCTGTAGTGACGCAGCTCCCTCTACAGCTAACGAGAGACGAGCGGAGCGTTTCCTCTCTACTTCGGAAGCCATGGATGGCAGGCATCGCACGCGGTATAATGTTAGAGCATGCGGCCTTAGCGTGACGGCGATCACCAACTTGTTTCTGCTCTGCTTAAGCCGCGTTCAACCTCAGCGCTCGCCCACTCTTACGCGCGTGGAACATGGGATGCGCGGGGCAATAGCATCAACTTAGGCTTTATACGTAGCGTGACGGCGACGGCAAAAACCCGCTGAGGGAGTCCACGTAATTGATATCGCAATAAGAATTTTGTTGAAGTTGGCTTCTGCGGGTCGCTGTGCTTTCACGCATTTCCTCTTCGTAGGAAAGCATCCCATCAGTAACCACGACCTACGCGAGCGTGAGGTCTCATGCGTCAATAGAAGACCATAGAAAAAAAAGCGAAAATTCCTTTGAAAAACGTTACGGATGCAAGATGAGCTAAAGGGCTTTTGTAGACTCTGCACAGAATCAAAACGCCTATTTCGTGCTTCTGATTTATCAGAGTTTCGAAGAAGTATTTGGAAGATACTTGAGTTGTTACCCGGAGTTATTCATACGGCTTTCTGCGGAAACAACTGCCCTTGCTTAGTAAAATATTCGGCTTCAGCAAGGATTCCGCTGGCATTTCAGTCTATGGTGTATATACACTATTTCTAATTGTTGGTCACGTACCACGATGAAATAAACTTTTTCTAAACACACAAAGCTTAGGTTTAGGGGCTCTCCCACACTGGAGAGCAGTGTGCTAAGTTCATTATTTGTTCTTAGCAAGATTTATAGCAATCGAAAGGTCTGACCTTAGTTACTAACACAACAGAAAGGAGGGATCGCTTACCGGCCTCCAAAATGGCGGTGCTGAACACTGTGAACAAAGACCACCTGTCTAGCGAAGCTGTTTATGAGGTGCAGATTTCGGTGGCGGTGGCAACGTACTGCGAAAAAAAAAAGAAATCCCGCCATATCCACAAAGTGAATGATGATGAGTGGGCGAAGCTGCGGAGGTAATCTGGTAAACCGTGAATCATCAGTACATTTTGCCCACTCGATCGTCATACAAAGACCCTGACACAGAAACGTGGGGGGTGTGGTGTGATTATATATACATTATATACACAATGTCTTATTATTTACATATTGATAAAGTATATACACAATGTTTTATTATTTACATATGGGGTATATGATTTTGTTCAAGAGCTCTACGGAACACAAGGAGGGGGTTTCTCTGATTTTGTTTTAGCCACATATATGACGTTAAGCTCAGGGGAACGTTTCCCTTTCGGTGTAACGGCCTTGTGTTCCGTAAAGTACAAATACAAGGGATCGTGAATTGGATGTAGTCTAAAGTTCGAGAAGGCGAGGTCTATACAGGTTACAAGTTCCCCCTGATGGTGGTGGGACGTTTGCCGCCGCTTCCCGCGTCCTCAACACCGGGGTAGCGGCTTGTTGTCGCCGTTGCCATTTTGCCTTTCGCGGGCGTGAGCGCGTTCACGATCGTTTTCATCCATGGCAGAAAAAAGAATGTGTGGTCTAGAACGCGCTTATTCTTCATCGTCATCAGCGTCATCGTCATCGTTATGATGCATAGTGGGTACATTCCATGTGCTGTGCCGTGAAGGCAAAAAGAGAATGTGTAGTCTGGAATGCGCTTATTCTTCATCGTCATCACCGTCATCGTCATCATCATCGCGTGGCTACAACGGCGGGACGGCGGACAAGCCGACCCTAAGGAGCTTCGCCCCTAAAAAACCGGTGGCTGCGAGTGTGTAGAATTGCGGCCCTCGGACGCTCGCCAATCAAATGCGTATTTGTGTGCGCCGTTTCCCAATTATTGGTGCTCTCTGCGGTCATCATCCTATTGATACATTATTGAGGCCACTTGTCGTTTCAATGTTGCCTTGACATGGAGGCATGACCATTGTTGTCTGTAGCAACAGAAATGTTGCGCGGTTAAGTACGTGGAGGAAAGTTGAATTCCAGGTATGGAGGTAAGGAAGAAAGAAAGTAAGGAAGAAAGAGAGAAAGAAAAAAAAGGAAGAACGAAAGTAAGGAAGAAAGAGAGAAAGAAAGGAAGAAAGAAAGTAAGGAAGAAAGAAAGAAAGGAAGAAAGAAAGGAAGAAAGAAAGTAAGGAAGAAAGAGAGAAAGAAAGAAAGGAAGAACGAAAGTAAGGAAGAAAGAGAGAAAGAAAGAAAGGAAGAACGAAAGTAAGGAAGAAAGAGAGAAAGAAAGAAAGGAAGAAAGAAAGTAAGGAAGAAAGGAAGAAAGAAAGGAAGAAAGAACGGAAGAAAGAGAAAGGAAGAAAGAAATAAAGGAAGGAAGAAAGAAAGAAAGGAAGATAAAGGAAGAAAGAAAGGAAGAAAGAAAGTAAGGAAGAAAGAAAGAAAGCAAGAAAGAAAGAAAGGAAGAAAGAAAGTAAGGAAGAAAGAGAGAAAGAAAGAAAGGAAGAAAGAAAGTAAGGAAGAAAGAAAGGAAGAAAGAAAGTAAGGAAGAAAGAAAGAAAGGAAGAAAGAAAGGAAGAAAGACAGTAAGGAAGAAAGAACGGAAGAAAGAGAAAGGAAGAAAGAAATAAAGGAAGGAAGGAAGAAAGAAAGAAAGGAAGGAAGATAAAGGAAGAAAGAAAGGAAGAACGAAAGTAAGGAAGAAAGAGAGAAAGAAAGAAAGGAAGAAAGAAAGTAAGGAAGAAAGAAAGAAAGAAAGAAAGGAAGGAAGAAAGAAAGTAAGGAAGAAAGAACGGAAGAAAGAGAAAGGAAGAAAGAAATAAAGGAAGGAAGGAAGAAAGAAAGAAAGGAAGATAAAGGAAGAAAGAAAGTAAGGAAGAAAGAAAGAACGGAAGAAAGAGAAAGGAAGAAAGAAATAAAGGAAGGAAAAAAAGAGGAGTGGTGTATGTGTCAGGCATTCACACGCCAAGCTTTTTACTTGCCCCCCATTTTCCCGTTTGAGGAAGAATTCCTAATATGGTATACACACGTGACATACAAAGGCACACAATCGGGAAACAATTTCTACCGATGAACGATCACGCAGGCCCCATCCTACACCATCAAAATCTCTGACGTCACGCAAGTTGGTGCGAAAGCTTCAGGGGGCGTCACCACCTTTGTTATCTCTTTGCGCGTCTCCTCGCTTACCAAGCATTCTCGCTCTAAGTGCGGTGCTTTCGATATAGTGAGATTGCATTGAAGTGTAACAGAAAAATCGTTTTTATATGTATTTTTTAACGCCAAACAAGCGCTTCGATGGTTGCCGGATGCGCCATGCGTTGGGCCGTTGCTGATCAGGAACATGACAAAGACGTTGAAAGGCACTGTGCCGGTAAACCCGGAAATCAACGTTTCATGGAAGGTCGACACTGGAAAATTTCCGGGGACATTCGACACCGACTTTCCGAACATTGGGTCTTAAACCACCTGGGATATCTTTGGAAATCATTGTGGACCATATGTTTCAGCCAACGAATATTCGCTGAGGGCATCTTCTGCGAAAATCTTTTCAGCTCCGTAAGCCGAATGTGAAGTTTCTGGGAAATCTCTGAACCAGTTGCTCTCAGAATGAAGTCTTCGGATCACCGGGGGTCCGCCATACCAATCCTCGAAAAAGAAACAATAAAAAATACCGTGATTTTTGCAGGCACGCTAAGTCTCATGACAGCAGCCCCTTGATTTTTTATTGCGATAGCATTTATATGGACAGTCTCGACGGGTGTTTGCTCGCCGTCGCCGTTGCCGTCGCCGCCGCCGTCATTTCGCGTATAAAGTCCAAATTGATAGAGCCCCCAGCGCATCGTACGTTCTACTCGCGGGTAACAGCGCGGGAGTGGGGGTGACAAACGCGGCTGCAGCGGACATCAAACGAGCCGGCCCATCTCCGTCGCTGCGAGGCATATGCGATAAGATCCCCCCGCGTGTTCGACCAGCCGGGGAATGTTCAAGAAGAGAGGAAACGCCCCGCGTGTCTTTAACAAGCGCGGAAAGACGCGACGGGGGGGAGTCCCTTTCGCAGCCACAGCGATCTTTGGTTTTACGAGCGCGGTCGTCGCTGGCGCACGCGTTATCTCGCAATCTCAGCAGCCGACAGCGGGCGGCTGCCGAGCAGATTGTGCTAACAGTGTCCCTGGAGCGGTCGTATGCTCTTAAACAAGCATTTTGTAGAGTTGCGTGAGTCGGATCCAGAAGAGCTCGCTGCCAGCCTCAGTTCGAATAACATTAGAATTTGTTGCTATCGCATTCATTGCTTCACCCTTGCGGTGAAACTGTGACTTTTTTTAGGAATGCCTTGGTCAGGCTGGGCTTGGACTTCGCTCAGTTTATTTATACATTTAGGAATACCTCAAATGCCCCAAAAGGGGCATAGGGTGGGGGGCATACAGTACAATTCGATTCAGAATTCAAAGTGCAGTGTGTAGAAAAATGTTTGGTCAACTCAAGGCAAAAAACGTCATGGTCTCTAAGCGAAACAATATTATCCGGTAGGCTGGTCCAGAGACGGATAGCGCAAGATGGTGAAAAAATATATGATTGCGTCGCACCATATGGGCGGGTTCTTAGGACTGTCCCACAAACGTTGTGCACACATAGATTTCCCACATATCATATCTCGAAAAAACGCCTTTTTTGTGTTGGGCAAGCTATTTGGAAAAAAGTTTTATGAGGCACATGTTCTGAACTTTTTTTGCTTCTTGCATATGCGACTACTTGATAGACTGGGCGCGTATAACACCTCACTAGTCTTTGCTTTATTATTTGCATACGGTATTTTTTTTTGTATGCGGAAAGTTATTTTGTAATCACTGTAATAAATTTAACATATTAAATTTATAACTTGTCATCGGAAGAGCGATCCCAGAGCTCCAAAGCAGGGCAACGTTCTTGGAAGTTCCAGCAGTCCTCTGAAAGGAAAGGTCTGTGCGGTGTCGTTACACAGGGCCACTATAAAGACACGTTCTTTTTCTGTGGCTCCGTCACGGCTTCCATTGGTCATGTGATGCGACTTGCCCATGTACAGCCTGCTTTGTGTGCCCACATTGTTAACGTCTCAGCTTTCGTCGTGTGCCGCTGTATGGTGCGAGAGCTACATGATAGTGCGGTAACAGCGTTCGAATGTGCAGAAATAGCATATGTTCATTAAACAAGGCGTGGCTGGCTTGAAAAAAAGGCAGTTACGAATTCTTTACCGGGTGATGTCCCCTTACTTTGAATCATATACGCATACAATGAGTAAGGGTCTAGAATCTTTTTGCTTATTCTCGCATTTATTACCAAATTGGAACGAACCTCGAAAACAGATCGAAATCTCTTCGTCCACCTCCTGCCAGTGCTGTCCGCATTGTCCAATCACCACCTTCAACCGGTACAGCATCGTTAGTAAGGCTTACACCAATATAATATTTAAGAAAGAGCATAGTACAAACCGCGCATAACATACACTGCTGAAATCTGCAAGGAGAAGCCCTCAAAGAATAGTTTTATACATTATATTGGAGAATGGCGTGACGTTCGGCAACAAGGGAAATGAAGCAATGAGGTGGGCAGATATGTTCATATCTGCAGAAGTCCGCAGAGACGTCCGAAAATTGCTCCAGTGGGGAAGTATAAGAACTACGACTGCCGACGCCTTTTCAATTCGCAAGGCAGATTTCGTGCACCCCTCGTGGCTAGCGCAAGCAGTTCAAGAAACTGCAGCGCGGCACGATGCCTGATGCAACAAAGCATGCATGTTTACAGAAAGAATCTCTTGGTAATTTGACCTTTCGCACAATAACATGTGAAGGAATGAACTGTAAGCTATGCAATACGAACTTATCTGATTTCATTTCCATTTATTGATACCCTGAAGGCCAAAGGCATTACAGAAGAGAGTGAATAAAGTAGAAGTAAAACCAAACAAGATATGCAGCAAACGACTAATAAAGACATGAGTTCTTCGGCCTGATAGACTGTATGTATCAGTAGTGGTGTGATACAGGGAGATATTGCTATAATAAAGTTTTTCGTCCATTAGGCTGTCTATACTGATTTCAAACAGTACACGTGGTGCACGGAGTTTGCTATAATTTTGATCTAGGTTAGAATATTTATTACAAAGGTAATAAATTTATTTACTATGTACTGATGATTTTGGTGAGCCGCGATATTTGATGAAGCAGCGCCCAAAAGGACACAATGATGCGTACATAAAAGGACGTAAAGACAAAAAACGCTTGCGTTTGCGTCATTTTAAGCGTGCGTGATTGTGTCATTTTGTGCGCTGCTTGATCAAAGTTAAAAAATATGGCCTTTTTTCCTCTTTTTCTTTTGCCGTGGCAAGGTGCTACTTATGCTGAAGACGGGTGCTACATATCCGAAAGTGTGTGCGATTGGGTTTGACGGTAGAGCATGCTTTAAATTTCAATGAAGAGTGCAATAAAAGCAGGGTGAAGAGAGCGTTCTGTTATCTGTCTCCTCTGTTGTTATTGCGCTTCCTCTTGAAACTGAACCCACGCTG
The DNA here is from genome assembly GCA_030522465.1 of Rhipicephalus appendiculatus. Classification (NCBI taxonomy): domain Eukaryota; kingdom Metazoa; phylum Arthropoda; class Arachnida; order Ixodida; family Ixodidae; genus Rhipicephalus; species Rhipicephalus appendiculatus. The sequence goes on along the minus strand of JALIZH010019438.1, from coordinate 8,709 downwards.
CAAACTTTTCTGCAAATCACTTTTCTTGATACATATCCGCTACAGAACGCTCTTGATGATTCCCACTGTATCTGAAAAAAAGTATGCCCATATACCGCTGACGAATAGCCACCTATGTCTAGTCAACTGTTACCACAGTGAGACCTTTTTGTACTAGTAGTTACCGTGGATTAAAGCATACTTGTTAGCAAACCATGCTTCAACAAAATGTAAATACTTGCTACTTGAGATGTCTTGCTGTCGATTCCACGTGCGGGCCACACCACCTAGATTATTGGCTCGGGCCCCTGTCGGGCCATATCTGCGATCGGGTCGGGCCGGGGCGGGTAGGTGAAATTTTTTGTCGGCTTTGGGCCGGGCCGGGTTCTCGCTTTTGATTCACCGGGCCGGGTTCGGGCGGGTAAACTTCAACGAGTGCTGCGCTCAGTCCGGGCCTGGGCCGAGAATCACGGCCCGTGCAGTGCCCTACTATGGGTTACAATGCCCTCAAACGGTACCGTTAATGCAGTCCACGAGAAACAATGACAAATGTGCTTGAAAGCACATGGTAAGCGCGACCTCACAAGGACGCAGAAAGAACAGAGAGACACCACTCCTACGTTTAAAGCACCACTTATCTAGGTCAGTCCGTTATAAGAATGTAGCCAATGTAGCCAATTTTGAAACACGTCGTGCATGACTTCGAATCTTTGACGAGCCAACTGTTACAAATGCAGGTAAGCATGGAAACGAAACTGATTAATGAAGCAGTAATAAAAGCGTCCTAATTTATATGTTCGCACGCACCGACGCACAATTGCCGGTTTTAGGACCTCAAGCTCCCCAAAATGTCCGTTATAAGAATGTAGCCATTGTGGCCAATTTTGAAACACGTCGTGCATGAGTTCAAATCTTTGACGAACCAAGTGTTACAAATGCAGGTAGGCATGGAAACGAAACTGATTAATGAAGCAGTAATAAAAGCGTCCTAATTGAAATGTTCGCACGCACCGACGCACAAGTGCCGGTTTTAGGACCTCAAGCTCCCCCAAAATGGTGAACCTCTTAAGGAATGGCGGGTGGGGCCGCGCAGTGAATGAAGCCTTAATTTTAAGTGCACCAAGGACGCGGACAACGAAAGTAGACGGGACACGGTCTGCGTCTTTGGTGCACTCGAAAGTAATATTTCATCGTAAACGTTTGCCAAGTAGGCCAACTCACCGCCTTGTAGCATGGTGAAGTGGCCAGGTTAATCTTGTGTCGCCGTTGCAATCTTCTAGCTTGACTGAATTTTTCACATAATCGATACGAGGTCCTTATCAGCACGAATTGGACTAACAGTGATGGCAGACATGCAGGAAATGTATTGTCAAGAATGTGGTAGAAACATGTTAATGCTTCATGAACGTTGCTAATAGACTTGCCTTTGACGGCACCTTACAGCAGCAGCTGAGAGTGTATACCAGATGGTCAAAGCTGTACCCAACTCTGTAAACACTAACAAAATACGGCTGCTCACACCTACGTTACGATAAACCTGATATCCCATGAATATAGTAGAACATAAGTTGCAAGAAAGCACTAAAAATTCTCAGTTACCGTGTAAACATGTTTGCGGTGGGCTACGCTAGCTAAGTTTATCTCAAGATAATGAATCGAGTGCTTTGCTCACACACATAGTCACCCATCAGGTGTGAAACCATCTTTTCTTCTCTTTGGCTGGAAAGCGCACAACGAAACAAGAGAAGTGGTACCATCCCCACCTCTTAGTTATTACAAAATCAAGTGATAAGAAACAATGTTCGTGAATTATTCCAACATCTACTTTCATTTGGAGTCTGGACTCGGGTACGAAAATATTGTGCTCCGCAATGAAATACTTTCACTTTTGAGCTGCGAATGCTAAAGACGACCTAGATAGAACTAGAAAAGAACAACCTCATGATGGTGGAGCTTGTCATAATACTTGCGTTTTGATGCAACACAAATGTTCATAAAATGGGCATTTTATAGAGGCCTGAGGGAGCCACATTATTTATGAAATTTATTTTCGTGTAATCTCAATGTCGTAATAAATTACATTGCGAGCCAAAAACGTCTACTGCAATGTTTAGGCTTCAATACTTGTCTCTCAACTGTGGATACCACTCGTTTTATGACAGTTGCACAATAGATATGTAGATTCCGCGGTAAACAACGAAACACATGAACACTTGTCCAGACACCGGGTCTTGCAAAGACGTCGAGATCTGCCAGAATAAAAAAAAAGTAAATGAAAACACCACAGAAGAAGAGGCCGCCACAGAGGTTTTCAAACTAAATGAGCAACTCAAGACTTTTTCAGCTGAAAGGAAACATTTCATAAGGGCCATTTCAGCATCGCAAGAAGTTGGTTCCACAACCAACGAATCTGCAAAATTGCCACGAGCCAGAACTCTTGGCCGCACATGGCATCGCGTCGGCGTTACAGAATGTTGCATTGTTTCACGCGAAGCAAATGAGGTTGCGCGAAGTGAAACCTTGAAATGTTCCCTAATGCAAATGCTTGGAGAACATCGCAGCACAATTTCTTTTCCTTCGTAGTTTCAAATGCCACACCGTCTTGCAGTGTCCGAACTTTTCCGCAATTCTGAGAATCTTCGACACGTCGTCCTTAATTTAATACAGTCGCCAAATCCTTCTTCCGGAGCGACATCATCCTAATTCCCACGATGCGCTTCAATTTCTTTTCTTACAATGCCTTTCCGCAGACGCTGGTAAAACCTTTGGTACTTTTTGTCACTCTTGCCGACCGCTGCTTGCGGCCGCTGCTGGTCAGTGCGCAGTGTTTTTTTCTTAGCTGGGTAGTCTTCGTACCTGCCATAAGAAATCACATTTAACGGCTTATAAAGGCAGTAGTAAGACCACTCTAGTACAAAAAAGGTAAAAAAAATCAGGATTCTCATTAATATTTTTGTCTGAAAGTGCCCATGAAGAGCTCTTGGCCTCTGCAAAGGTGCATGCATGTAATGGGCGCAGAGAACAGAAACAGGCGAAAAGCAAACAAATAAATATGTGAAAAAGGCGGTGTTAAAAAGTGTACCAAATTAGACAAGGCCAGAAATAAAAATAAACAGCCAGTAATATACAGATTAAACTCTCAAGCATTTCTTCCGATGCGTTGTATTCACACAAGATTTGATCCCGTCAGTGTCCCCAGCCATGAAGCTGCGTCGGTCCGTTAAATCGAAGACAAAACAACAGCTTTAACAATATATCGGTTATAACTATGAGAAGCCGCTGCACCATCTTTTGTAATTTTTGTAGAATGGTATGTTTTCTATGGTTTTCCATGTTTTCTACAACATTGCCCTCATTATCGGTTCTAACAATGAACTCTGGCTCTTGGGTGCCAGTGCTGAAAGGTAATGGAACGCTGAATACTTGAAAGATAGGAAGGAAACGAGAGTTTCAAGCTACTGAACATTCACCCACACACCTACCATCAACCAGTGCCCCTGTATATTCGCGGTATGCCTTTCCGCTAAGCGTTATGGTACAGCGGCAAAGCTGCTGTACCATAACGCTTCCCTCGCTGTACCCTCGCTTGCTGTACCCTCGCTTTCGTCTCGCAACGGGCGATGCCACCAAAAGCGGACGCGCTATCTTCAGCTTTCGGTTCATGGTGCTGTAGGCAGCCGCCGCGGAGCGCAGGCCACGCGCTCGCGTGTTCCCTTTCATAAAGGACGACAGTGTACATCAGTGCGAAGAGGGACGCTAGGGGTTCCGTGGCGCCATGTAAAAGTTTCTGGTGGGTACCTGTGCCAGAAAGTCTAATAACCCCCAGCCTTTGACAACTGAATGAAGCAAAGTTATCAGTTTGGTAGGCTGTATATATTGTAGCGAACATCTGCCTACTTATAAAACTATAATCACGTGTCCCATGCGCATAGACAGACAGGATTCTCTCAGTATTTGCACAAGTTTGCTGTTGTAGAGGACTCACACAGATTTGGTCGCCTCAGAATAATCTCCGAGTTTGAGACACGAGTGAGTAGGGCTAAAAAAATTCAGGTTAGTCCATGTGAGCGTGGCTGAGTGTAAATTTGTGAATTCTGTGCGTTAGTGAGTGTGACCGAGTATAATTCTTGAGTGTTTTAGTAGAAGTAAGTTCGGTTGAGCAGAATTTCGGTAGCTGAGACTGAACTCGATTGAAAAATGCTATAATGAGCCCGATTCCGAATGATTCCTTAGCAGAAATATATTTTATGAGCCAATCCCTGAGTTATATGGCTTTTTTTCTGACGATCAGCGAATGTTTTGCCAGAAATGATCAGTTCCAAATTCTTTACGAGAACTTCTTTAGCATTGACGTGACTACAGTTAGTATGGGACAAACCTTCCGATATGTTTCTTACCACCTCCATCCGCTATGTAATAGCTGTTGCGCCGCCATGTTTTACAAGAAAATAGGTAAGCATCTGAAATCAACAGTCTATAAATTTGAATTCGTTCAACTACTTCTACGCATTTAGGATGTTCAGTACACACGAATACAGAGGAACCTCAGTGAAACATGCTGCAGTCTTGCGACTAACCGCATTTTGTGATTCACTTACGAAAAACTCCCATAAAATTAAAATAATGAAAACTTCGATTATAAGACAGTTTTACGCCAAGTGTGCTAGTACGACACTTTTGTAGTACCATTCGAGAAAGAATTATCGCATTTACTCTGATCTAATGCACACCCGATTCTTGGAGGTTCAGTATAAAAAATGCACCTGAGCTTAACAATACATAAATCTTTTTTTAATACAAAGAAACGTACATAAATACAATAAATATATACTACGCTCCGCAGTTTTGCAGTATTTGTTAAAACAGGGCCGATGTGGGAGCGTTGGCAACATTGATCAATATATCTGCCCGATTGTGCAGGAAAAAACGACTCACCCAAGATCCGTAACACGCCGGCAATTTTCAAATATGCAAAGACCCTTCGTTCAATCGCTGTTCATTTGATGGTATTGTGATCATTTTACTTATCATTGCACAGCTCGAAACAATGGAATATTTCAGGCAGCTGTGAGATGACCAACATTTAAAGCTACAAAGGAGATAGGTGCACAGGTTTTTTAAGCAGGTCCGTGCTACTGCTGGTAGTAGATGCTATCAGATTGCAACACTCGTTTTGGGGCCCTCTGGTGCATTTTTTGTCGATCCTGCGAGGATGGTCGAGGAAATTTTGAATTCAGCTCTGTTTGGCAGAGCTGTCGCAGCAGTGTATTCACTGACGCCGTACTTACTAATATTTCATAGATTTATGCCTTTGCGTTTTACACAAGCCTGTGCTTTACATTTTTAGTTAATGCCAATAATTACAGATTTTTGGAGCCGTGTTGGCTCACCTTGTACCAAAAGTGCGAACAAAAAAAGTAACTGTTTTGAAGACCTTAATTAAGGCTGAATTATTCTAACCCCCCTCCGCCCCACACACGAGAACAAGATATCGTGACGAGAAGGCGACCCCTTTTTATTATATCAGTCATTAGGGACACATCATGAGTAGAGAAATACTTGTCTATAGCTGAATTTGCAAAAACACTGGAATTCCACCACCTGTGATTCCAACAAATGTGATTCCAACTAATTCCAACAAATGTGATTGCCATTTCCGCACAAGAGCTCCATTTCAGTTTTAAAACAAACGAATTGACGAGTAGCCACCATACACTCACTTGAGCAGAGCCGAAATGTCGCCCATGATGGCGGCAAGTGTCAGCGGCACACCGATGCATGCTGGTACCAGGTACAGGAGCGCAGGCTGTAAGGAAAAGCAAACCCATCGGCTAAGCTTTTTCCCTGCACCTCAAAATAAACCCCCACCAATTTGAACCCAATATATAACTGCACCGTTTGAGTCAACCTACTGTACAAAGTCCATGTCACATGTCCTTTCAGTCTACCTACAGTACAAAGTTCATGTCGCCAACACGCAAAAAAAGGTGTTCCACACTCGCCGTAATGGCTGCTGGCAGCGCTGACTGACGCTCCCACGTTTAAATGCGCATATATATACCCTAGCTCAGAGGTGGAGCATCGGATGCGTTATTCGAAGGTCGTAGGTTTGGTCCCTCGCCGGTGGCAAGTTATCGTTTCGTCCACTTTTTCTTCACATTTACATTACAATTACATCTAATAACATCCCCTCTGCTTACCTTGACATCATTGTCTGTCAGTTCTCATGAATATTGTGTCTAACAAAGAAAACGGGCCCTCATACTTACACTTTTTTTCCTTCATGTCGCATTGGCGTAATATTGGCTCGAACACTCACATCAGAGGTAGCATCACCTTGAGCTGTTAGATTCGTAGTGACCTGACGTGGTTATTTGCAGGAATTGTGCATACGATTTGTTATTCGTGAAGTTCTGATGTCGAGTTTCATTCCACAAGAACTGTACAGTCGCGCTCAATATGACTTGCAACACGGGAGCCCGTGGCCTCACTAGTTCAAAGACTGCGCTTGGCTTCCACTAGCCCTTATTTTGACAAGTTATCACTGTTCTCTAACTTGATGATGATCCCAAATGTGAAAATATCATTTAGTTGAGGAAATGAGGGCAGGTTGAAGCCATGCACAGTGTTTCAACTAGTGAGGCCACGCGCTCCCCTGTTGCAAGTCGTATTGAGCGCAACTGTACTTTCACATTCTATGAGTGGACACTATATACTACAACCATGATGAATCTCAACCATAGTCGGATACATCTTAAGAAGTTCGTAGAGGCCCCCCGCCCAGACGGCCAACGCGCAGCACCCGATCCCCTCCGCGACTAAAGAAATAGTCGCACTAATGCACTCTGTAATGTTCTCCGAAGGTGGGGTCACCAACCATCCATATTATGACGTCATTCTGGACTGTGCGCCGATTGGTGCAGGCATGTGGCCTTTGAGGGAGAAAATGCCGCTGACTTCTAAAGCCATATCCGATTACGGACTACTTCCATTGTAGTCGAACTCGTTTATACGAACTTGAAAGTGCCGCGAAAAGTGGTCGTTATATTAGACGTTTGTTGTTGTATATGGACTCGCCCTTAGAAAAAAGTGTACTTAGCGACCTAGCCGTTTTTTTTCCTGCAGACGTTTATCAAATAGTCCTAACAACCCCTCCGGTGACAAGTTCATCCATTTTTGCCTAGTGAGGCGACGCCCGCCGTGTGCTCACAATTAAATTAAACCACCATTGCAATGAACCAACATCGTTTCACTGAAGTGCGGTACCACCACGTGGAGCCAATAATCCCTTTCTAGTTGCGTGCAGCACGCCGGCATGTCGGCTCACGCCGTCGCTGCTGGGCCGTTTGCTGCAACCGCATGTGCGCGTTGGTGAGTTTTTCATACTTGCTTTATTCGGGTAGACACCATAATTTGGAACCATGCACGAGTGCGGCGAGTAGCCTGTTCGTTCAACAAGCGTTTTGCAAGCAACGCGCACTCTACGTCTCCACGATGTTCTGGAGGTCCTGCTCTTGTCGAGGCGCGGCGCGCTTGGTTTGTCGCCTAATAAAACATGCAGTACACTCGCCGTCAGTGGATCGACGTTTCTCGGTGCCCGCGCTGCTTAGCTAGGTGCATTATAGCCAGGTGCTTTCTTTTCTACAAAGCAACGCGCACTTGATAGCGGTCACAACGCGGGGGCCGCGACCTCGCGAATGGCCCCATGGTGCACTTGTACCGCCGTCAATCTGTGCAGTTTACGCCACACGCGAAGGCGAGCTGATTGCTGCGGATGACTCTGACAAGGTTGTCGACAATAAGTCATAATGGCACATTCATCGCTGGCCAGCACCTCACCTTCGCTCTTTTCTGATGCTTATCCGTGAAGGCCTCAGCGCAATCGCGCGGAATCCGTAGTTGATCGACCGGTCTCTGCCGTTCCCCAAAAGAAGGAAGCACTGTTGCGGCGCATTTATGATGTCGACGAGTAAAGGGGGCCATCGAGCTTTGACACGACCAAAAGTTATCGCTGCAATTGTTCCTTGCATTTATAGATTGTTGCGATTCAAGGCATCGTTTGGTTCGTCGGTGGCGGTTGTAGCTGCCGAGAACAACGTCAGAAATGTTGGCGAACGAAAGCTCACCGGAGGGCTTCATGCTGCCTCGTATTTTAACACGAAAGTGTTTTATGCCGGAGTCTACCATGGCTCCACTGACTTATTTCCGTCACGGATATAACGTTGTAAAATGTACACTATGACATGGCACAGAAAAAAAACGACAACAAAAAGTCGAACCTACGACCCCACGCTCCGCAGCGCGCGGCGCGAAACGACTAAGCCACAGAAAGCACTTTCTTCCAGAATACTAACGACGAGCTATTTATATAAACCATTTACCGTTGGCGGTACTCGCAGCTCAGTGATTTCAGCGTGTTTTTTGTTATCACTAGCGAGATGGCATGACGGTCTCAAGTGGCGCGCTTTAAAGATCGTTGCCCCCGCGCATTTTGATGCGCGTGCGCTTATCTTGTAATGAGGGCGCTTTGTACGTCTTGTGCTTTCACCGCTACTTTCTGTTGGAGTTACAGAGAGCACGGAGGTCAGTTCGCTCACAGAAGTGGCCGCATGTGCCAAAAGAGTTTGCCGCCCACACACAAAGAAGTTACAACTTTGACAGTTGTTAGTTCACGCTCGTCCTGTGTACACTTGTGCGTTCGTTTCGTGCGTCCTCCTTTGTGTTTGTGCA
>JALIZH010019437.1:0-23883 GCA_030522465.1 Rhipicephalus appendiculatus | reverse complement strand
TCAGATGACGATTATTGTCGTGTAGCAGAAATACTCCTAAAATACTTGACTTTTTCTTAAGTGTATTGTCTTAATTTTCTTCATTAACTCAACACGTGTGTGTGAGTGTGGGGGCTGATGGACCAAATTTCACTCATATTACCTTCAAGTTATTTTGAAAGGGCACACATTCCTATTGACAAGACTGCGCAACAAAGTGGTGCAGAATTTTTTATTTTATTTTTTTTCTGTGACAATAAGCTTAGTGAAGGTCGACCTGCAAGAACATTAAGAATGAGACAAGCTGTGTTAAGGTGAATCTTCTTTGTAATGATACCAACGTGTGCACACGTTGGTATCACTTCCCGTTGCTGCGCAAGCGCGCTATGCGGGCCGTCAGCGGACAGCACCACGTGGTTGAATGCATAAAATACGCGGTTCTCCTTGACCCAGGCTAATATTCGCTGCTAAATCATTTAAATAAGCAGAGACAAAGCTGGTGATGTTGTTCTAGATGTTCCATGGTAAACCTCGCGTCCGTGTAGCTTGTACTTAACGCTAAGACGTATTTCTACCAAGCATAAACACGTGCAAGCAAATGGACCGGCAGAACATAACTTCAAAGATATTTTTCTCTCTTAAAACAAAAAGTAATTGCATGGAACTTTCTCAGCGTGTAGCCAATGAACGTTGCTAGTAAATGTGCAATTGAGAATATTTTTATTAGGATGATATCATGTTAAATTACGACCAAACGCGTGCAATAATGATCTTTTTTGCAACTTTGTCGCCAGCTGTACATTCTTTCGCACCATATACGTCTGAAAGTATTTTTCGCCTACAGTAAAAACTTCCTTACAACTAGCTGATTAATACGAACATTCAAATTTCACTAAATGTTATTTTTCTGTGAAAAAAATCCCCCAATATGAACCATATTTTCCATATTCGCAGAAGCTTAAAAAATCCACAAAATTGTGAAGGTTCGTAAAGCTTATTGTAAGTAAGAAGCGTACGTATATCGTTCTTTAAGAAAAATTTTATCCTGAGGTAATTCAGGAAGAACGGATTTTATGACAACGCATATCATGAGGTTTCGAGCTGGCAGAAAAAAAATTCCATGTGGTTTGCGGTGCCGAAAGTTATTTTTTATTTTTTTTTCTCAAGAAGTATTTTGTGGGAAGACTTCTATAATAGCATTGGATAGATAGTCCTCATTTTTCTTACTGAAGTCGCAGTTGGTGAAGCGCCAAGGTTAGGACAGTTGGCGAGAAATTACCTGTATTATAGTTATAAAAGCGACCACAGATTGTCAACAAATTGGGAGTTTTAGTGCACTTTATAGTTTAACTTGACGGTTCACAAAGTTTGTTTTCGTTAATAGAGATAACGAGGTAGAGAATTTACATTGCTACCATTGGATCAATGCAAAATGCCAGCGTGTGGTCTGATTCCGACCTGTGCCCACGTGCCTGACCCATAATAGCTAATAATGAGCATTTTATGGGACATTTGGACAGCATCCTTCTCGTTTCTTGTAGATCGACTCGGAAGTTAATTTCCCTTTTTCTCTCCTCCTCTCCATTTACCAACTGATTGTTGTTTCTTTTTTACTCCTATTTTAAATGTATTACCCTCCGCTACTCGGTTGTTCTTGTTGACACTTCTTTACTCACGTTTGTGACAACTTTTCTTGGCAATGAAGAGAAGGCTACGGAGCCAAAGTGTGCGTGTGCTACCGTTGACGAATATAGTCCCAGAATTGTGCCTGTGTTTGCCGCGTGAAAATCATAAAACATACATTTATTTATTTTCTCCTCTTTAAAAAAGCCATGCAACACGCACCAAGGACATATATATATTTGTTTTACTTTATGCAGTGCTATTTCGCGTTTTTGCAGGTGTGTAAGCGTCGCACGTTTTACGTGCACCTCACAGTCAATAGCCTTCGTCTTCAGGCGAGCGCTCGTCGCCCTCCAGCTATTTCGACGGTGTCTCCGAAGGAGCTTGTGAAGAATTTCTCTCACAAATGGCTATTTAAGCAGACGAAGCAAATAGTATGCAATGTTAGTGTTCGCCCACGGCCGTAATTTGAAACGCGCGCCGAACCTGACTTTCGCGGAGGAGTACATGTGCATTAGCTCCGCCCCCGTTGCTTTTCCTTCATTGCCAAAAAAGTCCGCGAGTATTTATACCCGCCAGACCGACCATACTGACCATGCCATGATACCGATGACACCGCACTGCGGATGCGTCTTTCTAAGGATGTCGTCGTCTTTGTAGCGCGAAGTGTGTCTGTTGTCGACCTTCAGCCCTTGAGTAGTCGCCGTGCCATCCAAATTAATCAGCCGCTTCTGCGTTGACTTGGAGCCGGAGGATGCCGAAAAGGAAAAGGTACAAGCAGTATCTACACGATGCCACCTGCGATATCCCGCTTCGGACACGGCACCGACAAAAGACCATGCTAGAAGGCAGAGACCATAGTGCTTCCGCTGTTCCTAGTTTTTGCGACAGTGGCAGCAACGCATTTCATTCGGACTCGGATAGCGATTCCTGCACAACAACATCGGAGCTTTCCAACAGAAACGACAATGAAACAAGGAGCGCACAGTCCGACTCGAGCGACGACGTCGAATGCGAGCCTAGAGGCGACGGTGGTTTGCACGCTGACTCGCCCTCTCCAAGCCTCAGCTTAGACAGCTCCACCTCGAGCGACGATGAAGACTACGTCGAGTGCGAGGCAAGCGCTGACAACGATCCCCGAGCAAATGAGCTGGTAAGTTGATTGTAACCGTTTTGTCTTGGTGATATTAGAATGGAAGTATGGCCTGTTTGAAATTTGGCATGTTGGATTAGTATCTTCGGGGAAAAAGGTGCCAAAGCGGTGGTTTGTATGTCGCCGACTTGTAACTAGTATTGCATTATGTGAGGTGTATCAGACGAAAAACGGAGCGCCTTTTCCTTACTTCGGCTCCATGTGCCGTTAGGGTGGGGGATGTTTGGCTGTTAATGCGCCAAAACCACAATTTTATTGAGGTGAGGCATGTCTTTAGTAAAACTTTATGGCGTGTTTGTTGGTTCATAACATTTTGGACGTCATTAAACTGCACGAAAAGATAAGGACACCAGTAAGTAACATATAGAACTCTTGCACTCGTTGGGTTCTACATGTTTCTTACTGGTGTCCTCGTCTTTCCGCGCAGTTCAATAATGCGGCATGCCACAGTGAGTGAGTGAAACCGAAATATACATCACCTGGGTGTTTTTAACTTGCACGTAATGCAAAACACTAGAGTAGTTTTGCATTTGGCCAATACCGAAATGCTGGCACCGCAGCTGGGATTGTACCTGCTACATCTAGAACAGTGTCATAACACCAGGACCTGCAGCTGTATGTAGATTATGCATGTGCATCTACTAGTGCATCATCAGTGTCAATGAACAAGAATACATCTATAGGTTACACGAATGGTGTTCTTGAATAACTTGTAAACTTTTCACATGGACGCAGGTCATTGAAAACCGAAATTTCAGCTAGTTCGTGTGCAGTAAAAATGAGAAAATGGTGTTAATGATGGCATTAAGGCGAACTATTCGAGTGTGTCTTCTGCCTTGTCAACATTTTAAAAATTACCCTAATGTTAGTGGGTCAGTGAGCATCCTTGTTTTTGTATTGACATATTCCTGCATCACACTTTGCAGCATGCAATGTCTTGCTAACAATTTGCATGAGCTTTGCCTTCTCAGGAACCCTTCCATATCTTCAGTGGGGAACTTGTGAATTTGGCACTTTACCTGCTCAAGTATGTATTTCAAACACTGACCTCAACTCAGAGGCATAAGCCATGTGGAATGCTCAGTGGTTTAGAATTAACTATTGTGTATTGCACTAAACTTATTACGCTCTTAACCAAAGAACCTTCTCAAAAATAGATGTTGTGATGGTCTTGTCTTTCATTTGTTTTCTGTGAAAATCATTCTGGTTCCTTGTAGCACAGTATAAAAGTAAAGCAAAATCTAGCATCTTTGATTAGATGCATGGCTAAGTGCATGTATGATTGAAGAATCCACTGCCCTATTGCATATATGCCTCTTGAGAAATAATATCGCAACTGATTTATAGAAAAGCTGCTCTAGTCTTACTAATACTTTTCTTCATTTACTGTAAAAGCTAAACTGTAAAACATCTTATCAGCTCAGCTTGAAATCTTACACTTTATCCATGCTCTGTATAAAAATATGATTGCTCAGAGTTCATTCTTTTCAAAGTTGCGGACACGAAAATTTTACATCTTGTTCTTCCTGTTGCAGTGAGTAGATGATGACCCACTTAACAAGGCTGGATACCTTGTTTGCATGAGTGTGCCACAGTTTATTATTTGGACACATTTTTAAAGTGCCCAGTTGCAGTTTTGGTTTCAGAGAGGTGAGACTCTGAGGGATTTGTTGGTAAACACAGCTGGCCGCTTGAGCGCTCAAGAGTGACACGCTTGCCATATGCAACATCATGTGCACATGATCACTGCGTTGACAACTGCGGGAGATTGCACACAAGGAGCATGGCAGCCAACACTCGCAATGTAGGGGATTGTTGGCTGTTTACAACCAAACCAAGCAGATGTTCATGTTGCCAGGTTCACCATTGTGCCTGCAGTTGTGTGGCACACAGTCTAGCACTGATTTTGAATATGGTGTAGGTTATATTAGCCCTTGATATTTTTTAGATGATAGATGTGCACACAGATCTATCCCTCTAGTTATCTTGCCTTCGAAACGAAATTTCATGCCAGTACTCATTTAAGTGAAACAGCTTTATTGAAATTGCTCTCATTGAAGCCACCAATTAGCATATTTGATTTAAGGTTGGTATTAAGATTCTTATACCCCTGTCATACGCGGCAACTTGAGTGCACTTTGAGTGAGTGCATTTAGATCGCAAAGTGTCACTTTGGCCGTGCGCTGCTACACGAGAAAGTGAAATGTACTTTGGAAATGATGGCAGTGGCAATTGGCAGATTAGTGGCGCAACATATCTTTGTTACTTTCGCGCCCGTGTCTCAGCGTCGGACCACGTTGTCTTCGTGGAAATAGCCCGAGGTTCTTAGTAGCGAGGTTTTTGGTTGCAGTACGACTTGTTTTATTACATAGCAGTATTCCTAATAACGAAAAGAATGGTTTAAAAATACTGGGAGCGTCGCTTTATGTAATAGCGTGTTTATGTGCAAGTCACTACTACCGAGGCTACACACTCCGTCGCAGCGAAGTGAGGTTGGCGAACACACTTGCCGGCAAGTGTACTTTGCAGCAAGTGACACTAAACATTCTTGTCTGACAGCGTGCAAACGACACTCGCAGCCAAGTGCACTCGCTCAAAGTGCACTTAATTTGCCACGTGTGACAGGGGTATTGTAGTCTATCACTGCAAGTTTCATATACTTGTTCTACATGTAAGAAGTGATTAACTTGACTGTACTAATTTTTTTTCTTTCAGGAAGCGCCCTTGTAGCAAAATGCAAAGTTGTCAAGAGGCCAGAGCCTTGTCATGGTGATGGCACATAGCCTGCGGCATCATTCATCTAAAGAATCCACGGAAAGCCTGCTCCAACTGATTGATGCCCATATGCCTGAAGGCACGATTTTTCCGAAGACTAAGTTTTTGTTTTTTAAGAACTTCTCCTTCTTGTATGAATGTGAGCGGGTTACCCATGCCTATTGTTCAGAGTGCCCTGAATATATCACTGCTCTTCCATGCACAACTGAGGTGCAGTGTTCCAAGTGCTCACTCATGCATAAGGCTGAAGCCATTTTGAGATCTAGCTCTTTTTTTATAACCATTGACATTGACGGGCAGGTTAAAGAGTTACTGTTAAGTGGAAAAGTGTCTCGTAACCACGCAGGTGTTCAGTATGACGTCAGTGACATCACCCAGAGTGCGTCATATAATAAGTTGCCAATTACCGAAGATGACTTATCGGTAACGTGGAATACTAACGGTGTCCCACTATTTGAATTTTCGGGACACAGCATGTGGCCTCTTCTTTTGCTAGTTGATGAACTCCCCTACAAGGACAGACTAAAGAAACAGTTGTTGTTTGGGTTGTGGTTGGGTGAAAAAAAGCCGAAAATGAACACTTTCTTGAGGCCATTCACACAAACCATGAACCGTCTTTCATCAGATAGAATTTCATGGTATGACGAAAGCTGTGCTTTCCATAAGACATTCGCGTCTACCCTGGACCATGTACTGTGGACACAGTTGCGTGCTCCATGCTCATGAACATGACTCAGTTCAACGGTGCAAATGGGTGTGCTTGGTGTGAGCACAGCGGAGAAGTCATAGAAAAAGGTACAGTACATGCAAGAGTGTACCCGATGGAAATGCCTGCACCAAAAATGCGCACAGATGATATCTTTGTCAAGTATGCTCAAAGGGCACGAAGGGCAAAAGAAAACTGCCATGGCATCAAAGGGCTCAGTATTCTTTCTTTTATGGCATTTTTTTTTGTTTTTCTGGTTAATTCGTTGTTGACTACATGCATGCCGTTTGTAATGGCTTTGTGAGGACAACGGAATTCATGTGGTTCAGTAACAAAGGGTGCTCTGGCTGCAACATCAGACGTTATCTTCCCCAAATTGATCAACGACTGAGTGAACTGACTCCAGTTTGGGAAATGAACCGCCTGCCACGGTCACTTACCGAAATGAAGTTCTGGAAGGCATCAGAGTGGAGAAATTGGTTGCTTTTTTCTCCATTGGTCTTGAAGGACTTCCTTCAAAGTAAATACTACAATAATTGCATGAAATTTGTCGGAATAATGCATTTTTGTTTGCAGTCAAATGTCCCAATGGACAAAATTTCAAGGGTGAAAGAAATTCTTGTAGAATTTCTAATGGAGTATGAATAAATTTACGGGAAAAAAAGCAGACTTATAACGCCCACATTGTACTTCACATGATTGATAATGTCCGGCAGTGGGGACCACTGTGGGGCTTTTCAACCTTCCCGTTCGAGTCCATGAATGGAAAGCTTGTGCGCTTTGTGAATGGCACAAGATTTGCACATCTGCAAATCATTGAAAAATTTTGTATGTTGCAGAGTCTACGACCTATGTTGTCTAGAATGCATTGGCAGAATGGCGACATAAAGCATTATGTTCAGTCATTACTCAAAGGCTATGAGTTAAGGAAGACCTGTGTACAAGTAAAGAACATAAATCTTTATGGAAAAGGAATTCTGGAAGGTGACAGAATGAAATATAAGAAGGCTACAGTGGGTTCATTTACTTATTGCGTATCAGCTATGGACAAGTCGAGAAAGAACTCCTATATAATGATGTCAAACAGCGAGTTTGGGCGCATAACAGAGATTTTTACCAGTTGTGAATTCCCATCCTGCAGCAATAGCGACCATGTGCTGTTTAGGGTAAAAAAGTTGCTTGCGAGAAGTGAATTTCTACCTTGCGTTGGTGACAGCAACACTGTTCGTTTTGTTAATGTAAAGGAAACAAATGAATTTGCCATTGTCAGAGCTGTTGACATCAAAAAGTGCATTATTCTGTGCTGTGCTGGTACAACTGTCTTGTCTGTCATACATGAAGACGTTATGTTGGAATCAAGTTGAAGGAGTGTCGACACCAAAATTGAATCGTAAACTGTGTATAGCATGAGCTTTGCGTGCTGGCAAGAATTGCTGTGACGAATTTTGACACGACAGATGGCTTAAAGACTGTTGTTTATTTTACTTTTGAAGTCTAGAAACAAAGTCTGACTCGTTTTCCAGTCTTGTTGCGATAACCATCGGCAAAAAATGCCAGGCCTACGTGGAACATGCAGCACAGTCTCACCGTAAACTGGAGGAGTGGGCTTTGTCGGGCCAGTTGTAAGCTCCTTTAGGGCCACTACCTCAAGTACAGTTGAGAGGTACCCACTGTGCCATAATCCTCATTTTGCAAAGTAGCCCGGCACTTACTACACGTCTGTAATGCAATATGTACACTTACGTAGCTGCACACTTTGTTGATGCTGTGGTTGATTATGAATTATGGCTGTGCCCTTTGTAATGGCTAGGAAGTTTTAAACAACCCACTCGTTAAACACCATTCACATTTTTTGACGCCTGTTCTTATTTTACTCTTCTGCTAGGCAACATTAGGTATCTGTTGTTGCAAATCCTTGTCCGACTTGTTACCTGTATAAAGTCTTTTGAACAAGTTTCAAGCACTTGTGTGGCTCTGTGGTAGAATACTCGACTGCCACGCAGAATGCCTGGATTCAATTACTTTGGTACTCCGTATGATGTTGCCATCATGTTATACTTATTCATTTCATCACTTTGAGGTTGTCCACCTCTTGGCAGAAATTCATGAAATCATGAAGTTTGCCATCTAAATCGTGTAATATTAGTTTACTGGGGGGTACTATTGAGCACATACCATTATTTATGAGTCCCCAATAAGCAGCCTTCTTCGTAAAATAAGATTTTCCTAGAAGATTTTGGTGCCTACACTCCTTAAATGTGATTACTGTTAAAGTTGTCTTCGAACAGTATATAGTCATTAAAGCCAAACAATGTTTGGAAATTTTGCCCCGTGTATTACTTTTCCTTGATGAGTGGCTACTTGGCATGAGCTGTGTCTTTGTAAGAATTTTGTTTTATAACATTATTTTGTGTAGTGTGTTTCCACTAGTGCCTTTTATACAGTGGAGGAGCAATGTGCTACACACTTGTGTGTCATGGGCTAAATGTGTATTGTGGAAATTTTCTTCAGTGTGAGTGGTGCCTGAATAGCAAACCACCACCTGTCAGTCTGACCTCTGTGAAGTGAACAACGCTGCAGTGATTGATGAAAACATGAATTACAACCCCAATGTGGAGCATTCTGAGCCAGAACTCATTTACGTACATGGCAAATTTTCCTATGTTCTTAACGTCAGTTTTGCTGAGAGAAAGATTTTATTAGTTATCTTGGTTTCGCACAAGTCTTTAAATTGTGATGTTCAAGCAACGTACCGAAGAATTCACATTTGGGCAAGTTGGCATTGATTATACAAGTTGAAATGCGCTGCGTGAAAAATGCATATAGTTGCTCTGCGCCATGGCTCAGAGCAGCCTCATGCATGCAGCAATTTTAAACTGATACTCATTTTCTACTCATGTGGAAGATTTCAGTGTGGCACATTTCGATGGGACATTGAACTTGGTAGAGAGGAAGTGGTTTGTTTCAGTGAATGTAGCATTCTGTGTTGTATAACCGTGGGCAATAACGTTCTTAGGGCAAGCTATGGTAGTATTGAGAAGACATGATTGGTTCACTTACACCCTTACACACTTCATCACAACAATGCATTGAACTTTAATTTCTTTTGTCTTTCTGCATGTCATTACAGTGCTGCAAACGTGAATGTGGTAGCAGGCCCACAAGGTTCAGCAAAATTTATTGTTGTTTATGTTATTGGAACCAGTTTTGTTCTGCCCTTGTATTTAGACATCTGCTGCATCTATCATATGAAAACGAAAATCTGCAAGCGACTATACCTTGCATAAAGGCTTGAATTTCAGTTCAGAGTAACTGTTCCTATGATGTTTGTAAGCTTCCGTGCATTACTAATACGATGTTTGTAATTTATGTGTGTACCAGCTGTAGTGGCATAGCAACTATGGCGATGTGCTCCTTAGCATGAGGGCATAGGTTTGATTCCAAGTCACTTTGGCTGCATCACAACGGCGAAACGTAAAGCACCGGTGCACATTAAAGAACTTTACATGGTCAAAGTAAATTGTGTCCCCCCACCAATGGAGGTCTCATAATCATGTCACGGTTCTGGCACATTGAGCCCTGGAATAATTTTTAAGCCTGAGTTTGTCTAACAGCTTGAAAATTTATATGTATTTGTTTACTTTCTTTCTTCTCTGCCTCCTTTTATTTATTTTTTTCTCACCTATGCTGACATTATAATTGTGTGATACTGCTGTGCAACTGTACAAAATATTCCAGGCCATTGTATTATGCAAGTTCTTGCATGTATATTTGTTCCACATTTCACGTTAATCAGTGTTAATATTAGCCAAGGCATCCTGCAGTCTAAGAAATACTGCCCATGTGTTCCTATTTTTGTACCTTATTGAAATGTGCAAAACCATGTACCCGCATATCAATAAAGGAAACTATTATGCCGGCATACATAGCATTGATTTAATATATGAAAATGAAAGACTCTTGAGAAGTTTGTAAAAGTTTAAACTTTAATTGTAATCTTTCAAGCGTGTTGCCTGGTATTTGTGTTGTGGTGCAATGTTATGTACTTGGGAACAAATCGTGTTCTGTTCGTGTTCATTTGTGTTCACTGCAAATGTTTCGTGCTTGTGGCCTCTGATATTTTTGAATGTCGCAATGTCTTATAGGCTCTTTATGCCTTTTAAATCACAAATCTTCAGAGAGACTGTGCAACTACATTAAACAAGTTATGTTTACCGGAATACTTTACCTCCGATAAACAATATTGTTTGAAATAAAGAATATTTTTCAATCAATGGCTCCTGGAATGTGTCTACAGAGGATTTCAAAAGAACACACTGGTGGGCAAGTTAGTACTGCATAACTGGCGTTATAGCTCATGTGTTGTGTTTTTGTCTTGCCCTTTTCTCTCGTCCTGCATGCCCGTTTGTATTATACAACAAATTAACATCTCGAGCGGCAGTGGATTGTTAAGGGCAAATTTTGGCTACGAGCAGAATTCCTTTTACGTTAAGGTCCACAGTACAAATTGAAGTTCGTACTGGTAACAAAGAATGCTCCAATAATATTTATGTGCACTACACATACCTGCCTTTTTTCTCTGGTAGCAAATCTCTTATTGAACATATCTCGTATTGCAGCCCACTGCAATAAAATATTTCAGGACATGCCTGAGACTCAAATGAGAATGAATAACTTGGGCACATAATAAGGCATTCACATTAGTTCATCATTTTTACCTGCAGAATAAAGCCCTATGAACTCCAACTTTCCAAAAACTAACTGGGAAAGTGGAAACAAGCAGCTTAAAGTATTTTCACTAAACAATATCCTTGTGCTAATGACATAGGTCGGCAAAACTTGTGGAGCTCACTCACAGTCACTCATGAAATATATTTTGCGCTCGGGGAGCCTCACTCAGACTCGCCAAAAATTTTCCTGAGCCGGACTCACTCGGACTCGCACTCATCAAAATTTTCTTCAAACGGGCTCACTCGGACTCAAACTCACCAAAATATTACTCACCGGGACTCACTCACGGCTCGATCTGAGTCCGAGTGAGTTCGCCGGACTATAGCTAATGTTAAGGCGTTTATTTGCCGGTACTCATAGATACTGCGTAATGGCGACAGCCACGGCCAGGCACGAACTCTCAGCGCGAGCGGCGTCCTTTTTGCAGATGACCCACTAGAAATCTCTCGAGAGTGCAGCCCATTTCTAGGTTCCAATCCATCGCTACAATAACCCCGGGGACGAAAAGGGAGCCGCCGGGCGACCTAACAGCTTGTCACTATGAGCGGGTCATAGTAGGCCTTCAGGCGCTCCACGTTGACAATGTCGCGCCTTCGACGGCGCATGTCCGAAGATTGTTGATGGGTTCGATCAGGTAGTTGACCGGAGATGTGCGCTCGATGACACGGTAGGAGCCTTCGTATTTCGGCAGTAGTTTTGAAGAGATGCCAGCTGCGGAGGTAGGGACCGAGAGCCATACGAGCGCTCCAGGGAGGAACGTGGGCTCAGAAGTGGCGGAACCATCACGAATACTCTTCTGCCGCTCTTGTTCATACGTCGTGAAGGTCTTGGCGAGCTCGCGACACTCTTCAGGAAGCCTGGCTATGTCAGAAATAGGGGCACACTCAGATGGGTCCGGCGTGTACGGGAGTATCGTGTCGATGGTGTGCCACGGGTGCCGTGCGTATAGTAAGAAGAAGGTGAAAAACCAGTAGTGCTCTGATGGGCGGTATTGTAAGCGTAGGTGACGAAGGGCAGTGTAACATCCCAATTCGTGCGGTCGGCGGCGACGTACATCGAAAGCATGTCGCCGAGGGTGCGGTTAAAGCGTTCGGTGAGGCCATTTGTCTGCGAGCGGTAAGCAGCAGTTTTGCGGTGGACAGAATGGCACTCCGTGAGGATGGCTTCGACTAATTCCGACAGGAAGACACGGCCTCGATCACTGAGAAGCTCCTGGGGTGGACCGTGACGCAGTGTGAATCGGTGCAGCAGGAAGGAGGCAACATCGCGCGCAGTAGCCGCAGGGAGGGCGGCGGTTTCGGCGTATCGCGTCAGATGGTCTACGGCGACGATGGCCCAGCGGTTACCAGCCGACGTCAGAGGAAGTGGTCCATACAAATTGATACCCCCCGCGCCCAAACGGACGGTCAGGGCAAGGTAACGGTTGTAGACCGGCTGGGGACATGTGTGTTGCCGGTTTGCGGCGTTGGCAATCGAGGCAGGAGCGAACGAACTTCTGCACGTAGCGGTACATCCCTCGCCAGAAGTAGCGTTGTCGAATGCGGTGGTAAGTTTTGGACACCCCACAGTGCGCGCATTGTGGATCAGAGTGAAATGACTCACATATTTCCGACCGCAGACTGCGGTGTATCACGAGTAGCCACTGCCGGCCGTCGGCGTTGTAATTGCGTCGATGCAGCAGGCCGTCATGTATGGCGAAATGGTGAGCTTGGAGACGCAAGGCGCGAGTGGATGGTGTTGTGGACGGATCAGAGAGCAGGTCGATCAGCGGGGCGATCCAATTATCCTTGCGCTCTTCGGTAGCGATGATGTGAACATCGATGACAGAAACAGCAATGGAAGATACTGAGCAGGGGGCTTTGTCGTCAGGCAGAGGGGAGCGCGAGTGGGCGTCGGCGTCAGCATGCTTGCGTCCGTGGCGGTACAACGCGCGGATGTCGTAGTCTTGCAGGCGAAGAGCCCAGCGGGCGAGACGCCCTGAGGGATCCTTCAATGACGACAGCCAGCATAGTGCGTGATGGTCGGTGACGACATCGAATGGGCGACCATACAAATAGGGTCGAAACTTTGTAAGGGCCCAGACGATCGGAAGGCACTCTTTTTCCGTGACGGTGTAATTTGTCTCGTCTTTCGTGAGCGTACGGCTTGCATATGCCACGGCATAGTCGGGGAACCGGGTTTGCGCTGCGCCAAGACAGCGCCGAGGCCTACACGCTGGCGTCTGTGTGCACCTCCGTTGGGGTCGTAGGGTCGTAGTGGCGTAGTATGGGAGGAGACGTCAAAAAATGGCGGAGCTTGGCGAATGCGTCGTCGCACTCGGATGACCACGAATTAAGGGGCCCTGTTACTTCCAAGGAGCTTCGTGAGTGGTGATATGATCGTCGCAAAGTTTCGTATGAATCGCCGAAAGTATGAGCACAGGCCTACGAAACTGCGCAGTTCCTTGACGGACGTCGGCTTTGGGAACTCGGTCGCGGCCCGAAGCTTGGATGGATCGGGGAGAATTCCGTCCTTGGACAAGACGTAACCTAGGATTGTCAGCTGCCATGCTGCAAATCGGCACTTCTTCAGATTTAGTTGGAGGCCGGCGTTGCTCACAGGTGTGAAAACTTCTTTGAGACGTTGGAGATGCGTGGAGAAATCCGGAGCGAAAACAACGACGTCGTCCAGGTAACACAAGCACGTGTGCCATTGCAAGTTGCGCAGAACGGTGTCCATCATGCGCTCAAAGGTTGCGGGCGCATTACACAGACCAAACGGCATGACTTTGAACTCGTACAAGCCGTCGGGTGTGACAAAGGCTGTCTTTGGTCGAGCGTCGTCAGCCATGGGTACTTGCCAGTACCGCGAGCGCAAATCGAGAGAAGTAAAGAATTCGGCTCCGTGGAGACTGTCAATCGCGTCGTCGATGCGCGGTAGTGGATAAACATCCTTGCGAGTGATCTTATTGAGCCGTCGGTAGTCCGCACAGAACCGTCCTTCTTCGCAACGAGAACAACAGGAGACGCCCATGGGCTGTCCGAGGGCCGAATTACGTCGCGTCAGAGCATATCGTCCACTTGCTCATTAATTACCCGACGTTCGGCAGGCGACACGCGATATGGACGTTGCCGCAACGGTGGCTGGGCGCCAGTGTCGATGCGATGTATAACAGCGGACGTGCGACAGAGAAGTTTGCCCGACATCGAAAGAAGATCGAAATTCTTGCAACAGGCCCAGAAGCTGGGAACGCTGGACCGACGTAAGGTTATCACCGATGGAGTTACCATATGCATCAGCAGATGACGGATCAGACGTGGAAACAACACTGATGGTACGGGAACTGGGACAGTGCGAGTCATCGGGTACGTCCAGGACTTGTGCATCGGCTACGGGTTCCACTCTGCCGAGACATTCCCCTCGAACCAACGTAACAATGTACGGGAATGGGTTGGTCACAAAAATAGCGGTGTTGCCCTGAGTTACTTCCACGGTCGCGAAAGGTACCAGCAACCCTTTCCTACTGCAACCACGGTCAGATGGCGAAAGGAGTGCAGCTGTGTCGGAGAGACCGGCGCAGTAGACCGACACAGCCGTTGATGAGCTTGGAGGCACTGTCGTATCGTCTTTGACGAGTATCTTGCTCAGTGCCGAGGGAATGTCTACTGGCGTCAAATGCGAGAACGATGAGAGCTCAATTTCGGCGGAGGCACAATGAATGACGCCGTCGTGGCGGGGAGCGGCATCCTGGGAGTCCCATCCCAGGATGACGTCGTGGGAGCATGCAGTAATTATGATGAACTCGACGACATATAGAACGTCCTGAATGACGACGCGAGCTGTACACACTGCTGTGAATACTCTGCGAACTTGCGGTACGAAGGGACATCGCAGAAAGTGGCGTCGTCACTTTTCGAAGTAAGCGGCAAAGTTTTGCGTCCATAACGGATACGGCAGCCCCAGTATCGATAAGGGCAGATGCGCGAAAACCGTCCACAAACACGTCGATGGCATTCGAAGGATTCCTCTGAGGACTTTCACAGTTCGATAGCGTCGCAGCCCTTGCCTCGTGGACTGCGACGACTAGTTTTCCTGCTCTTGAGCGGCCGAACTTGGCTGCATGGGTGACAGGGATCGACGTCGTGGAGACGTGGACCTACGAGGAGATGAAGCTGGGCGAGACGTCGGTGGCATAGACGGGGGGTTAGTCGTGAAAGGTACGGCTCAGCTGGCCAGCGGCAGGTGACGGGACAGGAGGCGGTTGCACCCGAAAGCAATAACGCGCAACGTGACCGGCGTAACCGCATGCAAAGCAGATGGGCCGGTTGTCGTGTGTGCGCCATTGGTTCGCCGGGGTAGGTCGCGCCCATGTCGCAAGACCTGACGGACGGAACAGCGGCTGGAATGGCTGGATGGTGGGCTGAAGTCGAGGCCTAGGGACGACGTCAGCATACGTAGCCGGCACACCCGCTTCGGTGGATGGAGGTCGAGCGGCGGCTTCGGCGTAAGTCAGAGGTGCGGCCGCCGGAAGTACTTGAGGCGGCCTGGCGACAACTTGAGCGTAACTCTGGGGCGCAGGAGCCGGAGGTTGCTGGTGGTACACTGGCATGACCTCCGAAATTTCTTGCTGAATCGCTCGGCGGAGTGGAGGAAGAAGGGTGGTCGGCGATTGTTGAACGGCCGGCGGGTGGGCAAAGGCCAGGAGAGAGAACTGCCGTGCGATTTCCTCACGGATGAAGGACTTGAGCTCTGGCAGCAATGCCGTCTGGCCAGAGGTGGCCACCAATCCAGCAAGCTCTGCATCTTGTGGAAGGGAGCGACGGGTCATCGAACGCTGCCGGCGGAGCTCCTCGTAGCTCTGGCACAGCGTGATGACCTCGGCCACTGTGGCAGGGTTCTTGGCGAGCAGCATGGTGAAGGCGTCTTCGTCAATACCTTTCATAACGTTGCGCATCTTCTCAGGCTCAGACATGGTTCCGTTGGCTTTCTTACACAAGTCGAGGACATCTTCGATATAGGTGGTGAATGATTCACCGGCCTGCTGAGCACGTTCGCCTCAGCGCTGTTCGGCTTGCAGCTTGCGAACGGCAGGGCGGCCAAAAACGTTGATGACGGCGGTCTTGAAATCGGACCAAGTCGCAAAATCAGACGCGCGGTTGTTATACCACAAAATTGCTACTCCCGCAAGGTAGAATACCAAGTTGGTCAACTTTCCGTCGTCGTCCCATTTGTTGGGGATGCTAACGCGCTCGTAAAGTGCCAGCCAGTCCTCCACATCGGTGCTATCGGCGCCAGTGAAGATCGGTGGATCGCGGATGCGTGGGACACCGGGACAAGTGGGCGGCATTGGGGGAGGCGTTTGCTGAGAAGCGTCTTGGGGCATGGTAGATGGCAGGGTACGAGATCTCTACAGGCATCGAATGGGAGCACAGCACTCTCCACCAATTTTTAAGGCGTTTATTTGCCGGTACTCAGAGACACTGCGTAATGGCGACAGCCACGGCCAGGCACGAACTCTCAGCGCGAGCGGCGTCCTTTTTGCAGATGACCCACTAGAAGGCTCTTGAGATTGCAACCCATTTCTAGGTTCCAATGCATCGCTACACTAATGATGGTGCAATTTTACTGCATGGGACAATCAAGCCCCTTTAATTCTCTTCACACATGAAAGCTGACTAAATAATAATAATATCTGGAGTTTAACATCCCAAAACCACGATATGATTATGAGAGACGCCGTAGTGGAGGGCTCCGGAAATTTTGACTATCTGGTGTTCTTTAACGTGCACTGACATCGCACAGTACACGGGCCTCTACCATTTCACCGCCATCGAAATGCGACCGCCGCGGCCAGGATTAAACCCGCGGCCGAAAGCTGACTAAAGTATTTTCAGTTATAACCTAATTGATTGAGGAAAAGAAAATGCAAATGCATATATATATATATATATATATATATATATATATATATATATATATATATATATATATATATATATATATATATAAATGATAACTGACAGCAAAGATGCCAAGGAAAGTATAGGGGAACCTATTAGAAGTAATTGTAATGTAAATGTGAAGAAAGGAAAGTGGACGAAAAGATAACTTGCCACCGGCAGGGACCGAAACTGCGGCCTTCGAATAACGCGTCCGATGCTCTACCACTGAGCACGGTGGCGGTCATCCCTCCGTCCACTTTATAGGGTATATATGTGTACTTAAACGTGGGAGCGTCAGTCAGCGCCGCCTGTTGCCATTACGGCGAGTGTGGAACACTCTTTTTTTTGCCTGTAGGCGTCACGTAGTACGTGATCTTATTACGAGCGGGCAGCTGACTAATAATCCCTCGCATACCACCTGAAGGCACCAAGTCTGCCAGAACGAGACCCTCGTTATGAATGAAGGAAAGAATTGTAAACTTAAGGGCTCGTTTGCTTTGTTAAACACAGTATTAATGATAACTGACAGACAAAGATGCCAAGGAAAGTGTAGGGGAAGCTATTAGAAGTAATTGTAATGTAAATGTGAAGAAAGGAAAGTGGACGAAAAGATAACTTGCCACCGGCAGTATATATATATATATATATATATATATATATATATATATATATATATATATATATATATATACACGTTGACATCTCCCCGCAGGGGCGTCTGCGAAAGCAGACGTTTGGTGAGCGGCGTCACCACGGACCCGAGCCAACGGGGGGGGTTTCGACCCCCCTCCCACGCCTAGCCGTGCGTGGCTCAGCCGTGTCCGGGGAAAAGGGGATCCTGGGGGTTGAGCCGACGCCGGGTGCTTGGACCTTTAAGGCCCCCCGGCTGAGGCAACACACCCCTTTGGCCTCGGCTTCACGCAGACGGCACCCCTGGGCTGACCCACCCAGGGGAGATCGGCAGTCGCCTTTTCCTGTCTCTCTCTCTCTACATCTTTGTCTTTCTTTTGATCTTTTGATCTTTCCTGTCTACTTCTCCCTTCTATTTACTTCCTTGTTTCCTGGCGGCGAGGGTTAACCTTGTGTAGTTACCCAACCTTGGGTAGTTATATTGGGTTATAGCGGTGATGTATGGCTGGCGACTCCAAGTGTTCTTTCTACCTTGTAGCGTCCCCTTGTTGGACTCGGTGGTGGGTGGCCACCATTGCCGCCGAACTTCAAATTCTTCACATGGCAGAATCTTTCCCCCCACTCAATGATCGGTCCCTGAAAAGGAACCGCACCGAAGAAAGCTTCAAAAGAACCCGAACCGATCCTGACCATTTTTCCCGCTTTCTGGTCATACACTCACTTGCAGATAATGGTTCAGTTGCGGCACTGTCTGTTTTCCTGATAGCTAGAACCCTTGACAACCTAATATGCAACAAGTATGATGCAAAGAAGCTCTCATCCGGTGATCTTCTTGTTGAAGTGACCCAGAAAGAGCACTCGGACACCCTCCTGAAACAGAAGCAGTTTGCTCACTTGAATGTATCCATCAGCCCCCACCGCAGTCTGAACACTGTCCAAGGCGTCAATTTCCCAACGTGATCTAATGCGAGAGACCGAAACTGACCTCCTAGAAGGCTTCCGAGAGCAAGGCGTAGTCACCATCCGCCGGATCACCATCAGGCGGAACGGTGAAGAGGTGGTGACGCCCCACATCGTCCTCACGTTTAATCGCTCCGCACTGCCCGAACATGTGAAAGCTGCGTTCCTTCACTGTAAAGTCCGCCCCTATATACCCAACCCTAGAAGGTCCTTCAAATGCCAGAAATACGGACACGGATCCAACACTTGCCGCGGAAAACTGACATGTGCGAAATGTGGTGACCACGAACATCCAACCGAGAGCTGCACTTCCACGCAAACAGAATGCCCTAATTGTCACGGGCCTCACGCCGCGTACTCGCGCACATGTGAAACATTCAAAAAGGAGAAGGAAATAATTCAGATGAAGGTAACAGAAAAAATTTCGTTCTCTGAAGCCCGGAAGAAGGTCTCGCTTCTGTCCGGAAGATCGTACGCTGACGCAGCGCGCCGGGGGGGCCGGGCGGCGTCTAGTCACTGTGGCCACGCAATACAGCTTTGCTGATGCGTGCCCATCTCGGCCCCCCACCAGGCAGCCGCTGGATGCACCAACCTTCCATGTCCCGGAGGTAAACTTTCCAGAGACCTCGGGCAAGACACACACGACCGAGAGGGCATCTGTCCCTCCTGAAAAACCTTCATCAGCGTCCGCGTCTCCACCGGAAGCAATGGAGATGACACCTGGATCCTCAGCGTCCCCGACGCTGACTGAATCCCCCAAAGTGGGGCGGAGCTTTTTAGACCGCCTCAAAGGAAAGAAACATCCCCCAGTCCAGCCGCCTGACAAAGGCGGTCAGGATTGAATCAGTCACCCTCTTCTCCTCATTCACAAAAATGGCTGCCGAGAGTATCATTCATTGGAACTGCCAAGGACTGCTTAAGAACTTGGACGACATTTATGAAATATTTGCAGAACACCAACCAAACATACTTTGCTTGCAGGAAACACACGTAAACCCCACGCACACTAACTTTCTAAAAAGGTATGTGGTATACCGAAAGGACAGGCAAGGCACTGCCCACTCATCTGGCGGTGTCGCTATAGTGGTGCAGAAAACAGTCCTCAGTCAAAGCTTCACTCTGATTACTGATTTAGAAGCAGTGGCAATACGAACCTTAATTTTTGGGCGAATAACAACCGTGTGTTCCCTATATATCCCTCCGGACCACCACCTCTCTGTTGAGGAATTTGAAAAACTTACCGACCAGCTTCCACATCCATTCCTGTTAGTTGGAGATCTCAATGCGCACCACCCTCTATGGGGATGTAGAAAAACTGATTCTCGAGGTTCGCCCATTGAAAACTTCCTGCTGTCCTCTGGCTCCTGCATATTTAATAAAAAAGAGCCAACGTACTTTAATGTTGCACACAACTCATGCACAGCAATAGACCTTGCAATCGGCTCTCCTTCACTCTTGGCAACCACTGAGTGTGCCGTAATTCATAACCTCTATGGAAGTGATCACTTTCCTGTTTGTTTAAAACAGACAGGAAACACAAACCCGGCGGTAAATGGTATCAGGTTTAAAAAACAGGGTGCCGACTGGATGAAATTCCGAGAACTTTCAAAATTGTCGCGCTCATCAATCCAAAACCTAGGCATTGACGCATCTCAAGCCTTGATCACACTGCATATTATACAGGCTACAGAGCAATCCATTCCACAGACATCTAACAAGACACGAAATAAACGAAGGCCATGGTGGAATACGGAATGCAAAAATGCCCGTGAGAATCAAAACAAAGCATGGTCGAAATTCCGCAGGTACCCCACAGCTGACAACTTAGTTAATTTCAAGTGTGCCAAAGCAAAAGGCAGACGTATCCGACGTGAATCTAAACGGCAGGGCTGGCAGTCATTTCTCTCCTCCGTGAACTCCTACACTGATACGCACAAAGTGTACAACAGAGTTAGAGCTCTTCAAGGACAGAGTACTCATCCAGTACCTCTTGTGAGTACTGCTGGCGATACACTGGAACACCAAGCAGATGCCATAGGCCAACATTTTGAGTATATTTTCAGCTCGGCACATTATACAGACTCCTTTAAGCGACACAAGCTCGCTGAGGAACGTAAACCTATCCGTGATAGAAGGCCATCTGCAGGAGGGTACAATTGCCCTTTTACTATAGAAGAATTGAAGGCGGCGCTGAGAACTTGTGGCAGCTCAGCACCAGGGCCAGATAGGATTACATATGGCATGCTGAATCATTTACACGAACACACGCTTGACGCCATTCTCTTTCTATTCAACAACGTATGGTCCTCTGGACGTCTGCCCAAAGCCTGGAAAGAGTCTGTTATCGTACCCATCCTTAAACAAGGAAAAGATGCCACACTTGCTGCTAGTTACAGGCCCATTGCGTTAACTAGCTGCTTGTGCAAGGTATTTGAAAAAATGGTAAATCGCCGCCTTGTGTATTACCTTGAATTCAATGGCCTTCTTGACCAACGCCAAGCTGGATTCAGGTCTGGTCGGTCAACAACTGACCAACTTATAGCATTCGAGTCATATGTCAGAGACGCTTTCATTCACAAACAGCACTCGGTACTTTTCTCTAAACACCGTGGCATTAGGCCAGCCCCCAACATTTTACTGAACGGACAGACCATAGCTGCTAAGAAATACCACAAATTTCTAGGTGTTGTGGTTGATGAAAAGCTAACCTTTGTCGCACATATCAAGCAGCTGCGATTGAAGTGCCTGAAAGCTTTAAACTTACTGAAGATACTCTCGCATCAGTCATGGGGTACAGATCGTGACTGTCTGTTAAACCTGCTCAGCAGTGTGGTGCTCTCGCGTATTGATTATGGCTGGATGGTGTGCGAATCAGCATCGAGGTCTGTACTAAAGATGCTGGACCCAGTGCACCACCTTGGGCTTCGTCTGGCCACTGGTGCTTTCCGAACCAGCCCAATAACTAGCCTCTATGTTGAGGCGGACCGATGGTCACTAGAACGACGACGTAACTTCACAAGCATCATGTATGCCACCAAGGTGCTTTCTCATGTCGAACACCCATCTCGTGAGCTATTGCAAGATACATCAAATGCCCACCTCTTTTCGAGGCGACCATCAGCTATGCCACCCTATCCTATCAGAGTGGCGTCACACCTTGAAAGTCTGCACGTACCGGTCTCTAAACTCCAACTAACCTCTCATAAAGACAATGTGGCGCCATGGGAAATTCGGGCTGTCAACTGTGACATGTCATTCCTACAGGCAGGAAAGCATGGCCCTACGGTCGCAATAGATCAACACTTTATGTACTTGCAGCCAAAGTACAGGTGTGGAGTACTACACTGATGCTTCTAAGTCCTCTGTGGTCGCATGCGCAGCACACGGTCCCGGTTTCTCTCAATCTAAAACAATGAACGAACACACGAGTATATTTACTGCAGAATGCTATGGCATACTACTAGCTGTAAGGCACATTTTGAAAAAGAAAGAACTAGTCTCCATCATTTACACCGATTCCCTCAGTGCAGTGACGGCGTTGTCCACCGCCAAAATACACAAAAATCCCGTCATTAATACTCTCTTGAAATTCATCATGTCAGCTTACAAATCCAAGCTTAAAATCACGCTGTGCTGGATTCCAGGACACTGCAACATAGCTGGCAATGAGGCTGCGGACCGACTTGCGAAGTCGGCTACCTCCGCCCTTCAGTAGACGAAGATGTCTTTCCGTATGAGGACCTGAGGCCACACATCAAAAAGACAATTCGTAGGCAATGGCAAGAAGAATGGAACGCAGCAACCGAAAACAAACTCCACACAATAAAGCCAAAAATAGGGCGATATGCAACTGAAAAGCGTAACAGGCACCAAGAGGTTGCGCTGTGCAGACTTAGGATCGGTCATACGCATGCAACACACTCGCATCTTTTAAACAGCTCACCAGCACCACACTGTACAAAATGTGGGGATCCGCTGTCCGTCGTTCATGTTTTAATCATGTGTCCGCAGCTCGAACCAGAAAGGAGGCGCTATTTCTCAGAGCTGTACAAATCCCACATACCGCCACACCCACTCTTCTTTCTTGGTGACGAGCCCACGTTCTCTCCAAAGACAGTTTTTAAGTTCTTAGCAAGTGTAGGCTTCCTACGTTCCATTTCTTACTCTCGCTAATCTCAGCTTTTTCTCAATTTTGAGGGAATCACTCATGTCATGCAGCACGCACTCCTTGTCCTGACAAGGACCCCAACGATACTGCGTGACTTTGCTAAGCCGATACGTATTGCCTGAGTTTAAACGCATCACACACAGTAATTACTCTTCATTTTGGGCCCCATGCACCACGATTTTACTCTTTTACCCTGAGTAGCTTTTATAACCGAGTCGACCAGCAACCCTGTGTTTGGCGCTCTTTGGCCTGAGTTGCCCTTGCGCCATTAAAATATACCACCATCATCATCATCACGTTGACATCTCAGCCCCCCTCGAACAAAATTTCTGGCTACGCCACTGGTGCTGCGTTAATCAAAGCGCGAAGTGCGAAAATGCCGCGACGGCAGCCCAACGGCGACTTGGTCGCGCTCGTGTACCCGAAGAGAGTGCTAAATTACGCTCCAAAGGTTTCACGCTCGGAGACACCGCTTTGGAATTCAGATTACGGTAATGGAACGAGGCCAAAGCGTCTTTCTCAGCAACTAGTGACGCAACGAATGGCAGTGCTTAGTTTGCCGCTGCCGCTAAAGGAGGTGTCCGAGCAGACGCTCCACTCCACTGGCGCTATAAGCCTGCTGAAAACAACTTGTTCTTGGTCTAATTGGTGTGTGTTTCAAAGAATATACGCCGCTAAAAGGATGCGGACAGAAGAAGACGAGGACGACGACATGGACGGCACTTCCAACTGAATTTATTAAGGCAAGCGTCAGATGCCTCATAAAACACGAAAACTGACCGTTGGCGTCAACGCGAGTGATGCAAAAAATCATCGTCACGTGACGACGTCACCATACGACGTTATCATGAAGTCACGAGATCGCCAAAATTGGTGACCTGATCATGACGTCACTGTGACGTCACATAACGTGGCGTGACACGCCATCACTGCTTGGTGAAAGGTGGCCCGATCCCGGAGGCACTGCAAAACCACTTGAGGCGCAGAAAGCTTACAATGCCTTCGACCCTGGAGGCATTGCAGAACCAGGTTAGTTGTTGAAAGCTTTCGGCGGCGGCGCGGGATGTTCCATACACCTAATTAGAAGAGAAAGATGATGGCTTTCGCCTTCAAGTCAACTGAGGTGGATACATAAGGACGTTGTGAGCTTTTATCTCTGCGTCCTTTTAGAGGCAAATATGGGTTCAAACCGGCTGCTGTGAAATTTTGTACGAGGGTATCGCAATCTTCCGTAAAT